>JAQPPZ010004449.1:0-185602 GCA_028583015.1 Wollemia nobilis
TGATTCACAATCTAATCTTAAATGTTACAAGTTTTATTTGACCTTAAGTTCGACTACGATTCAAAATTAAATGATAGTTGGAAAACTCAACGAAAATCTAGCTCTATATTTATCGCATAGCAGATAGCACCTTTCATTGATATCCACTCATATAATGTGCTTTGCATATGTTATTAGTACAATGAACACGACAATTTGTTGCAGAGGACAAGAAAAGTCAAAAACGATTTCCTCATTCTTACGCTCGTAATGGGGCGTCATGCAAGCAATATACTCTCGACGATAACCCTCCAGATTTTAAAGGAGTCTAATGCGTGTTATCTTCCTGCATGGGTCAGTTTTGACTGGAAATTTAAAAGGGTGCATACGCTTCTCTTTCAAGAAGTCAGGGACACGGTAATTGGTGGGCACTCTGACGTCTCTATTTCGTCCCTTTGGAAATACAATCATCTGTGCGACAGCTATTGTGAAGTGACAGAAATGGAGATATGCGAAGAAATTTGTGAACTCTGCCCAATAAGCGCTAATGGCGTGACAGACCTGGTAGTAGGACTTAAAAGTATTCAAGTTTTTTCTTGTTCTGAATGTATTCTATTGGTGGATTCAAAACACAAATAAGACATACAATAAAAATCAATCTCTCCCACTTGCTTGAGCTTACTGTTCGCGTCTTATCTCCACCCATAATGGATTGTTCTTATCTTCGGTGCTTTTCAAGTAATAGTATCTTTGATTTTTATTGGTATTGACTAGTCTTGAGTCTTATGGTTCTAGATGTAAATGACTCTTCAACGATAATACCAGACTAAAAATAAAATCAAATAAAAAATTATGAGTATTAATAAAGAAAAGTTGAGATATTTTATTAATTGAAAGTATTTTTATTTTATTAAAAAATTAATAATTTATAGTAATTTTTATCCCTCCAATAAATAACTATGGCCGATGAAATCATCAATTTCTTAAAAGAAGATTCATAGAATAAGTCAAAATGTATATTTAGTTAATTTTTGTTAGAGTTAAAAATAGATTAAAGAAAGTTTATCTAAATTTAATTATTTAATTAAAAAAAAAAAATCTTATAAATTTGTTTGTTTAAAATTTAGGAATAATGTAATGGATGATAATCATGATTTGTAAGTGGGTATAACTTCTATTTAAAATGATTATTAGAAAACTTTTACATAAAGTTAAAAGTTTTTGAAAGAGTTTTAGTATATTTTAAGCTTTTTAAAGTTTTATACATTGAAAAGGAAGTCTCCAAAAATATTTGTGATGTTTGAGTAGAATTTAGCTATGTATACTTGAATGTTTAACTATGTATACCTCAAAACCTTTGCAAAAAACTATTGTGATTATGTGTCGTTATAAAAACATTACATTGTAATATCACATATTCTATAATACCAAACACATGGAAAGAGGTTATACGATGAAAAATAATTTAAAGAGAGAAAAGCTTTTAGTCATGGGATAAACCCATAGTTGACACACAAGGATCAACTTTAGTAAAAGATACATTAGATCAAAATTTTCCATTCCTACAAATGTGGTAAAGGAAAACCTTTTTGTCTCATTAAATAAAATCATTACATTTTAATATCACATATTTTCTAATACCAAACACATTGAATGAGGTTACACAATGAAAAGTAATTTAAAGAGAGAAAAGCTTTTAGTCATGGGATAAACCCATAGTTGACACACGAGGATCAACTTTAGTAAAAGATACGTTAGATCAATAATTTTCCATTCCTAAAATTATGGCAAAATAAAACCTTTTTTTCTCATTAAATGACAAAGGCTATCACAATTTGTTTGGAACAAAAAATAGAAGAAACCAAGAAGAATGCACTAGATAATCAATTGCAACATGCAACTTGAATTAAAAAGAACTTAAATTTACACAAGAAGAACCAAAATCAATTTTCAAAGTGGACTAGGTGGAAATTTTGAGTCTAACCCAAGTAAATCATTTCTATTATCTTAAAATAGTAGAAAACCATATTCCTATAATTAAAAAAGTAACTAATATAGAGGTTTTCCTCTACACTTTATGATTTTGAGGATAACATAAAAAATAGAGGAGCATGAAGGTCACCCCTTACAATTTAGGATTTTTGGTACAACCATAAAAAATAAAGTAGTACTAAAATTATTCCTTGCACTTTTGAGTTTATAAGGAAACATAACAGAAAAGTATTTTAAAGGATTTTCCTTGTACTTTAAGTTTTATACAATAGTATATAAGTCAATTTGAAAATAATTTGAAAAACTACAATACATAAATAAGGATAAAAATATTGGTTTGAATGGTTAAAACATAGGAATAACTGTGGGTCAATGGAATTCCCACATACATATCCCTACAATAAATGTTGGACTATGGTTTTTGCTAAAAATTTGTTAAGGCAAGAATCCAAACACATGTTTGAGATTATCATTTTTGCATAGATAGATTGTTAGAGGTCTAGATGTATCTGTTGAAATATAAATTTCAAGCAATCTTAGTATTTTGAAGCATTGACGTTGCACCAAGACTCAAAAAGTCTAGTATCCGCGAAGTTTGGTCTAGCAAAGAAAAATCATTAAATAAAGAGCTTGAGATATTCAAACAATTATTTCAGCCAAAGTATTGAATGAACTCTACCTAGGAGAGCAAGAGTTCGAAAGATAAAAAAACTAAGATTTTCAAGCAATGATATCAACAAGGCTTTGTAAAATTCTTGGCATGACCTCTCAAGCACCTATAATAGTCAGATGATTTAGACAACACCTTTAAACCCATGCAATGGATAAATGACTTCTCGATATGTTATCTTTAGTGAGGATCATGTGTTTCAAAACACTCAACCTATCGACCACTCCTCAAACACTCAAATCAAAATAGTTGAGCTAAATTGGTAGTTGTAACAAGCCAAAGTAGCAACAAGACAGTTGTTAAAGGCTAATCCAATCAAAGATGCCAATTCTATGGAAGAAAAAAAGGAACTGACCACATCAATTTAGCTAAGATGGTTAAAATAGAGAGAAAAATGATATCCACACCTTTCATGTATGTTGACTACATTGTGCCTATCCTTGTCAAGCCTAAAAAAGAATTTTATTGTAATGATCAAGAAAAAAAAATGATATGATCTTATAAATAGCTAAGGTTACCTCATTGCAAGGGAGGACTCTCTATTGGATAATGTTATATTATTTGGTACATGCTAATGTACCATCATGGTACATCATATTAGCTTAGTGTTGTATCCTAGATTAGAGTGTGAGTAAATATTTTATGTAATGTAATAATGTGCAAAAAATGCACAAGTGTCATGTGTGCAAGTGTAATGTGTGAAGATGTGTAAAAATGTATCAAATGTAAGTGTGCACATGTGTTCTTATATTAGGAAGTTTTATGTAAAGAGTCATGTCCAAGTGTGCATACAAGATAGATTCATGTATATGCAAGTGTCAAGTAGAGAAACCAAGAGTCATGAGACTTGGCATAAGGAAAGAAACAGTCAAGTAACCAAAGAGTCATCCTAAAATGACTATATATTACTCCATAGAGAGTATCATCTACATCACTTACATAACCTACATAGTCTATAGAGTCTATATAGTGAGCATAGAAAAAAAATTTATCGTATGAGATTTTTATGATACATTTGTAAGAGAAAGAGGATTAATAAATATTGCATACATTTGAGCAACTAATATTGTAAGTTATGCTACATGCTTTGTACATGTATGATTCACGCTATTACATTCATATTATTGCTTATTAATGAATGTTATTTGATATATTATAAGCCTTGATTTTACATATTAGTTGGCTCATATTATTTTGGTTACATTATTATTTTGATCTTACTATATTGTGGCTATCATCATATTTGATCTTGTGAGTTTACATTAATATTGAGGCTTCAAAAGCCATCACTCTCCAGTATTTTCCTATAGTAAACTCCGTAATTATGTTTTGCAATTAATGAAACAAGGTATTATTTGGCCTCTATTGATAAATATTTTAAGGGTAAAATGTGTATGTGACCTTTACATAGCTATTCATTTATGTTAATACATTTCATAGAAATAATTCTATTTAAGGCTTGAATTGTTGTTTGGATTATTTCTTGCAAATTTCTTATAATGGTAGTAGTATAATCTGAGCCAATAATATATACAAGAACACTTTATATGGTTGTTTGTTTATTAAGTTTTTATTTTAGTCAAATGCAAGGGAGTTAATGCTAAACTTCATTGTTGTTAACTAGATCCTAGCCACATTTCCATCAACTTCTAATCCCTATCTCTCTCTGTAACCCTTATATTTTTGTCTTTAGACTTAGACATTTTTTTTTCTTTAGTACAAAAAGGAATCGTCCTCCTCTAAAGGTTGAATTTGAAGCAATTCAGAGTCATCCAATCATGGTTATAGTTGAAGGATACATTTTCATCATTAGGAAGATTTATGACCAATATTGTTTGGCACATTCGATGAAACCAAACAAATATGATTTGCCTCACAAGGAACCATGGGTGGGACTTGAATACCACTTCTTATTACAAGATTCAAATACTAATTGAGTAGAACCTTAGTGAAGTCTTGCTCTCTAAGATCAAAAAATACATTTACTTTGTGACTTCACTTTTGAAGAACTTGATAGATTGGTGACTTTACTAGGGAATGAAATCTAGAATTGCATGGCAATAAGATCAAATACAAAAATATCCCCACTTTTATTCAGACTACTCACTCAATTTTTATTTATTCAAAGGCATCCCCATGAGAGTATTACTAATTTTAATATCTGATTCAAAAGCACCTGGAGAAAAATCCCTCATCGTTATAAAGTCATAACATGCTCAAGACTACATCTATTATCTTCATGCCTTCACCCTAGACCTAAGGCTTTAAATATATCAATGTAATGATATGAGGTTCTTGTAAAATTTTAAAGTTTTTATCATGACCAAAAATATACTCATCTTAGTTGGAAAAATTCACCCCAAAATTATTTTTCCAAATATACCTCAAATCTATTAGGTATAACCACAAGATACATTTTTGGCTATGCCTTTCCCTTCATTAACCACAAGCCTTGTACCCCCCATGGTCACTTTAGAATCATAGGAACTACAAGATCTAAGATTTACAATAGATAACTTGACAAACAAACTTGATATTGCAAAGTGGAAAAATGGATGTCAATAAGAAGAACCTTTGCATGTCTCAAAAGATCAAGTAATGATAGTTAGTGAAGTTTATGAAG
Organism: Wollemia nobilis; assembly: GCA_028583015.1. Lineage (NCBI taxonomy): Eukaryota > Viridiplantae > Streptophyta > Pinopsida > Araucariales > Araucariaceae > Wollemia > Wollemia nobilis. Next base: position 5,265 of record JAQPPZ010004449.1, read on the forward strand.
AAAAAAATTTTGTCACTTAAAATCAAGGACTAAAGGGATTAACAACTCTAGATAACTTTTGGTATTCAACATTTGATAGTCATAACAAGGGTGATACTTTTTTGGCTTACCAACCTTAGTACCGATCTATTGTATCTCATGAATCAATAGAATTCATAGCCTTGGTGATGGATCTAGGGCATATTATAACTAAGGATCCTTCCAAAAATAGTCTAACTAATAAATTCATTGGGTAAAGGTATAAACCCTTGCCATATTATATCTAATATATGAAAGGTATGATAGTAGTAGAGAAAATAATGGAGTAACTTGAGCAAAAAACTAATCTAATGAAGCTAAAAACAACACCATATCCTTAAATAAGATAGAATAGAGAGTAGGAGTCAGAGCTATCTAAATAACAAGACAAAATAAAAGCTCCACAATTACACTAGTATAGGGAACAACTTTACCAAAGGCTATGCTATCCTTCAATTAACAAGAAAGAGAGAAGATGCTTTTTATCCATGCCAAAGGAGGATCAAGTAATGAGCCCATAAGGAATTGAAGCTACTAGGTAATTTTGGATACAACATTTTGAAACAAGTGAGGGATTTGAAGGATTTGAAACAAGTGAGAGATTTTAGAATACATTGAGACCACTCCCATTGTATTACACCTAGATAGAATACTAGTCCATACAATGAGGTCTTTAAAATATATGCCAATACTATTGCACAAATTATCAAATATTTCAATGATCCCAGAAGTGTTAGTGGTGGATTTGCCATTGCTATCTGGATTATTATTATAAAAATAGTTTATGGAGTAATTTGGGGGATAGTTTATCAAACTCACATGATGATTCCTTTCATAGGGAAGAAGGTACAAATCATGGTGAAAATCGTAGTCCTTATCACATAGAGAGGTATAAAGAGCAAAATGTCCATATGACTAAGAATATTTTGTAGCATCCCAAGATGGAGATAGAGGATTGATCAAAAGGTAGGAAGGAATTGATGGGAATGAATTTTCTATGATTAGTCCCAATGTGGTGGTTCATTCAAACATGAGAACTCAGCAAATTTCGGAGTCCATCTATAGTCTATTTCAATGCTCAACGAGTCACATGTTTTAACAAATCTATCTAGAAAATCTAGAAAAGTTAGTACAAAAATTATTGTCATATGAATTTTTAATGCTTCATTCCAAGGTAACAATTCTCTTGATCCTTAAAACTCATTAATATCAATGTGCCAATCTATCACAAGGACCAAAATACATAGGAAAGATAGCGAAGGAGTCACATGCTAAAGGAAAACTACCTTTGCTAAGTTCTAATGCTATATTATATACATGCTTAAGAAATCATTCCTTTGTGAAGGTAACTTAACAACTCTTTGAAAAAATAAGCCACCTTTTCTAGATGACTAACAAGAGAAAAAAGTAAAATTTTAGAACTACATGGTCAGGTCATTCTAGATTTTGATTATGTGGCAAAGCCTGACACAACTAGCATGGGAAGACACACCAAAATTTATGCAAATAGGTGACATGTAAATAAATTTGATTATATATAAATGTAATAAATCCGTTGGCTAAAAAAACAATGGTATAATTTTCTCATTGAGCAAAATTATAAAAAAAATGCACCAAATAGATCTCACACATAGATTACGAGTTTCAAGATAGATAATCATGTAAATTGCTGACTCGGTTGGATTGGAAAGTTCTTTTGCATGAGTTGCATAGAGAATATCTAATCAAATAGAATATGGGTCAGGTAAGTATCTTTAATAAATTTTCAAGATGGATAGGTCTACATAAGGATACCCCTTGTCTTAGTATTTCAAAAATCCTTAGTTCAATCATTCATAAATGCCACACTATCATTCAAAGCTAAGGAAAATTAGAAAACCTAAGGATCCATTGATTTTCCAAATTGTTAATGTTGGTAAAATATAAATGATGCTTATAAGGGAGAATCTTAAGCAAATATTGCAAGTATGCCTAAAAATCCCTATGACATGAGGATTTGTCAACCCATTGGATTGGAATCCCAATGGTAGCTAAAGCAGAACTTGTCATAGGTAGAAACCCAATATCCATATTAGTGTTAGATAAAAATATTCCTCCATTGGCAAGGTATACATCTAAATTACCATTGCATGCACATACTCTAACCTAAGATGTCGGCTAGCAGATACAACCACCCTCTTTTAGTAGTGTGATTTGTAGCTTATTATATGCTATATTACTATTTTAATATGAAAACAACAATAAGGTCAAAGGGCAAATCCAAAAGACAAAAGAGAAATAGAAGAAAAAAATTGAGAGGTAATATTCAAATATATTAGATTTGGTAAGCTTCTTCTGTCTTCAAGTATTATTGTCAAATTTTGACTTCAATTATGATCTTCTTCTCAAGATTTTTAATGTCTTAAGGTCTTCTAATATTTGGCACTCCTTGCCATATTCTTCTTCTTATTTTGGTCTTGTTTTCGGATGGTGATAATTATCTTAAATCTTTCAATATGTTCTATAGTGAATTTTTTCAATGAGTTCTCCTTTGATGATTGCTTCAGTAAGGCTCTCCAAGTGTTTTACTATATGCTCATTAAGACCTCCCCAAGGTCTTTGATCTTGTATCTCCTTCTGGTATTCCTTGAGACTTTTTCTTCAACCTTCTAATCCTCAAAGTGTTGATGGTGAGATATTCTACTAGATCTCTGATTCTATTGTTTTTGGATTTGAGTAGGACTCTCTTATTCCTTATTCTTCTACCAAGACCAAAATTTCTTCAATTAGATCTTCTCTTGATCTCTTGACCTTCAATTTTTATTCAAGTGCTTGATTAATTATGAAGAATATACTCTTCCTAACTTTCTTAGAGAAATTTTCCTAACTCACCGAATCTTCTTTCCCTATAGCAAAGTACTAGTATTGAAATCTTAATCTACTTCTAAATTAGATATTCTCTTATAGAGTATTTTTTAGGATCAAGGCTTTTGTGGTATTTTTTAGGATCAAGTCTTTTGTGACCTTTTTTTTAGTATTAAGGATTCTATGGCCTTTTATTCAATATCAAGGCTTTTGTGGCTTTTTCTTCAATATCAAGGCTTCTGTGGTATTTTATTCAAGATCAAGGCTTCTATGGCCTTTTCTTCTATATCAAGGATTTTATGGCCTTTTCTTCTAGAATAAGGCTTCTGTGGTCTTTTATTCTATATCAAGGTTTCTATGGCCTTTTATTATAGAATAAGGCTTTTGCGGCCTTTTATTCTAATATGAAGTTCTTAATATAGAAATGGAGATTTCCAATCTCCTAAATTCACCACGACTCTTCTCCAGAATTATTCTTCCACAATATTCTTTTCTTGCACAAGGAAATAATATCTGCACTATGAATTTACACTGACCTTCGAGCAATGAATTTGAAGTCTCCTAGATTTCTGTTGTAGGAGGAGTCCCAATCATCTAAGAATTAATTTTTTTTCAACAAAATAAAATTTGGGTAATAGTTTACAAATTCTAGATATCCTGAATGATCTTCACTATTTTATTTGTCTTTCTAGTGCAATGAATGTTGAGTCCTAGTATTTATGAGTTTTCCTATAACTCTATGGAAATACTCTAACCAAACATAATCTTAGTATTTCTCAAACTGATATTTGTTTTAGTCCTCACTTGTGGCTCTTCATAATTCTACCATCTAGGCTCTTCTGATAGTTTTTAATAGTGGTTGTTTTAGCAATGTGTCAAGTTGAAAAAAAACCCAAGCTCAATAATAATGGTGGTTTGCTATTGATATACTATGGATAGATCTACAATTTCTCTAATACCACTATTAGCTTTTGATGTAGTGTGCAATGGAAGATAGCAATCACAAGATGTAGAATAATATGAAAGAAAGTAAATCTACAATATGAATAAAATAGGCTATAAATAGAAATGATGAAAATGAATACAACGTAGCTATGGAGGAAATGGGTACTCTATTAATAAAGCTACTAGACTACATTGCACACGTCACCAATATATGGGGATCTAAATAGCACTATGGTACTACCTACGAATATGCTCTAAGATTGTATATCCTACTTATTACAATGAGACCCTTTTTATATAGGAAGATAGATTCCTTGGTCAACACTCTATCTACTTGTACAAGGGATAACTTACACATATACAAATTGCATATTGACAATTGTGCATTTATTACATTGCATGAAGTAACTATATAACTTCCCCTTGAAGTAATATAATGTTCTAATTTCGTACCTAGGAAGGTACATTTACATGACCCAAATGATGTAATATAATATATTTCTAACAAAGGTACCCCATAGAGTGGTGAATATTGTCTTACCCTGATCTTTAGAGGAAATCATAATTTGATTGTATCATGAGAAACCATCCATGAGTGAAAGCATTCCATATTGTCAATGAAATCTATGATCTAATCTATGTTGGATAGGGGAAAATCATCCTTAGGATATGCTAAGTTAATGTCCTAAATTTCGATATATACTTTGATTGTTCCTTCTTTCTTCGCTACAGGAACGATATTGGATATCCAATTAGAATAGTAGATAAATTTTATAAAACTAATGTCAAAGAGTTTTTGGAGCTCCTCCTTGACTAAGAGGATGATATTAGGATGCCTATTCCTAAGTTTCTATTTAACATGCTTAGCACTATGTTTAACTACCAAATGATTCATGACAAGAGAGGTATCAAGCCCTAACATGTCGGCATATGACTAATAAAAAATATACTATTTTAACAAATTGGTCAACTACTCCCACTCATCCATGGACAAGGCTTTACCTATCTTAAGAATTCTAGGATTCTCCTCAAAACCTATGTTCACATCTATGGTCTCCTTAATGAGAATGGATGATTCATCCTCAAGATGAGGTAGGGTAGAAATCACTCCTAGTTGCTCAAGATCCTCGGAAGACATAGAATCAAAGTCCACTTGAGAACTAGAAGACTCAACCTGCGTTGCGCAAGGGATAGACCCATCAAAGTAGATATCATTACAAGAGAAACCTTATATTTAGCACACTACTTTGGGGTTATGACCAATAGAGAAGAAGAGGGTGGTCCCTAATCCTCAACACTCCACTCTAAATATTGATGATATTATTCTTGAAGAGGTTCTTGATGAGAAGGATTAACTTGATCCTATGCTGATATATTGATTGATGTTTCCTCTTACACATTGAAAATTTCAAATTGTTTAGTTATGTGAGATGAGGAACTTGATGAACTAAATTGAGCTTGTTCATATGGTGAGCAATATTCAAATGGATGAGGATCACCAAAAATAGTGACAAGTTGCTTTTTAAAATCAAATTTCAAACGTTGATGAAAAGTAGAAGGGGTAACCTTCATTGCATGAATCCAAGGATGTCCAATAAGTAGATTAAAAAATGAAGGGCAAGACACCACATAGAACAATGTATCTAAAATCTTGGGTCCAATATTAAGGGGGAGGAATATAATGTCGTAAGCTTATTGAAACTAATTGTTGAATAATTTGATGATTACATCATATTTAGTTAAATATTTATCTTTTAATCAAAACTTTTGGAGAAATTGATGTGTATAAATTAAGGGAAGAACCAATATCAATCATAACCCTCTTAATAAAAATTTCCCCAATGAATGTGTCGATGTAGAGAGAAGAATATCTATGTGGGTATAAGGAATAAATATTGTCATCCGAGAAGGTGATATGATGTATCCCAAGAGAGCTTATGACAATGACCAAGGCACTAGGGAAAATATCTACAAGAACAAATTATTGTTTTAGAAGTTCTAGCAAGGTTTTCCCATGAATAGGAGAATTTTACAAGATTTCTAAGATAGATATCTTGGTTGGGTAACTCATCTCCTACTGAGAATGTTGACTCAACACTTGTTGTACTGAAGTTGTTGTGATCATACCAACCATATTATAATAGGGAGGTGGCACATTCTTATAAGATACTTGATTAGCTGCCAATTGTTTTTGCTTAGGTATATTTTGATTAATTATGGGTCCTTGCTCTTGCTGAGTAGGATCTTGATTATTTGATGATTGAGAGCCTTCCATATCAAGACATCTTGCATTGATTAAGTCTTGTACTACATGTTTTAATTTCTTAAAAGAATTTATCTAGTGTCCTTTTACTCTATGATATGCATAAAGTTGACCTAGCTTATACCAATTAGTTGTAGTATTAGGTTAACTTATGGGAGGTGACTCTATCATATTAAATTTTGAAAGATACTTTAGAACCACTTCCATAGGTATGTTAAATCGTATGAAATTTATTTGTGGAGGTTTTTAAAGTATTATCTTTAATAGGTTATTCAAAATACTATTAACATGCATACTATCCATTACACCATCACCTAACACATGCTTATTTTTATACTATGACTTAGTAGTCTTATCTTCTTTCACTTTAAGTTGTCCTCTTCTAATAAGTGTCTTCCACTTTCCTTGCTAACTCAATTTTTTGGATTAAAATATGTGATAGTAGTTGTCTCCAATGCATAAGATAGATGTTCTTACAAATTTCTAATAAATATCTCAAGCATATCTTGACAAGGTAAGTTATATCTCAAGCGTCCAAATAGAATCCTCCAACAAGATAGAAATTCTAAAACCTTTCCTCTTTGCCTTGCTTCAAATTATAAACATATTTCATGGACACATTCTTTTCAATATAAACATCAAATTGTTGAATAAATAATTCAATTGTTTCTATAAAATTCCTCAAATAATGGATGGGCAACTGATAATTCCACTCTAATGCCATTCCATAAATACTCTTAGGAAACATATTTAATAATAACATGTCATCATATATGATATCATGGCATGTTGTTCTAAATACTATTAAATGCTTAATTGAATCTTTTATTTCCTTATATACAGGTAAAACCAACATGGAAAAATGCTTAGGATAAGGTCTAGCAGCAACAATAGGGTCTAGGGGTTGATTGCACATCTCTTTATAGTTGTAAGTTAAATTAGAAGGCTAAATCATTTCCACTCTAGAAACTAACTATTTTACCACATTTATCAAACTTTGCATCTCTGGATTATTATTGTGCAATACCCCTAGGTTCCCTAAGGGAGGGGTATAGGTAGGTCATTGAATGGGTACTTGGAAGATATTGGAAGCATTGATATTGTTGTGATGTGTGGTATCTTGTTGGTGAGGATAACTAATAACTAGTGGAATAGAATTAAGAATATTGACATTAGTAGATTGAGAAGGAAATTGAATATAATATTGAGTGACACTACTAGTTGGAAGGACTTGTGGAATCCTTTCAATGTTGGTGGTTATAGTATTGGCATAAGTTGGTTGATGGATAAGATTATTATGAATATCTTGATGATATATTCCAACTTTCTTGAGTTGGATTTCCTCTTCCATAGCTTTATTGAAAGCATCCTTATGATGCCTATAAAATTTCCAAACATGATCAAAATATTTAAAGATAAGGTTCCCATTGTGTCCCTTAGTAGGATCAAGGCCATTCTAAATTTTTTTCATTATTCTCCTCTTCTAGATTGTAATTTTCTCTATCAATTTGATTATTATCTTGGAAAATATCATCAATTCCTAGAGACCTTCACTCACTTCTAAGGTTGGAATCCATTAGGAGAAGTAAAAAATGGTTGGAGTAAAAAGGGGAGAAAAACTAAAGACCAACAAAATAAACAAAATTTTTAAGGTGTTCTTAATGTTTTTTATCTAAGCAAATAGAATTAGTGGTCTTGTTTAAATTTTTAAAATAAAAAGGAGGTGTTCACATTGGGTTCACCAAATATATAGATGGGGAAAATTGTGCACCAGTATATGATTCTCGAGGTTGGATCCATTAGGAAGCCTCGAGGTGACCATGATGGCAATTGTGATCTCTACATTTAGTGTGGGGAGGAAGGATTCATGATAAATGATTTTAATAATTGCTCTAATTTTATGGGTGGGAATGTTTGGATGTGTAAATTCAATCTATCACCCAAGTTTGGCCTTTCTAAGCTAATCTAAGAAAATGAATGAACAATGCAAAAAATAGGTAATGCACGAAGTCAAAAATAAAACCCTAGAATAATTCTTCAATTGAATGTTCTCTAACTAAAAATGCAAAACATAATATTTTAGGCAAGGGTCCAAGAGAAGATGCATAAACAAGGCTAAATCCTAAATGCACACTATATGCTTTTGTCCTTTCAAATACCTAGAAGCTTAATTAAATATTTTCCTTTTTGTTTATTATCTAGGATTTGGATAGAAATAGAAATCACACCACAAACAACCTAGAGATATATTAGGGAACTTATCTAATCTAGTAGTTGATCCAAGCTTTATTTGGCATTTGATAATATCCCACAATCTTGATTCTTGTAAAATGGCTTCATAAACACTAAACAAATATGATCAACATTAGGCGGTCTTCTTAGGCCATTGTATGACAATGCTTGAATGCACAACAATTGATCTCCCTAGGTCCTTTTAGTTGACCTTTGTAATACAAAAGTGAAATTTGACCTTTGGAATATGGACAAGCACAATGTAATGCAATATAATAAAATGATGAATATAGGACTAAATGCACGAATATGGTTAGAGTGTAACATAAAACCTATATATAGTGTTTTGGGGTAGTAATTTTCCCCCAAATTTGGTCTATGCAAAATTACGCTCTGTAATTTCACATATCGATGAAATCATGTCCCAGAATGACCAAGTGTCATTTCGCAATAGGAGAAATAGATAGCAGAAATAAGTAGAATAATTATGCAAATTAGAAATTTAACTACTATGCAAATGTAGATGGATGAAAAAAACCTGGAGGTAGCGAAAAGTAAGCAAAAATATGGAGACCTCCAAGAAGCAGATTCTTCCTTAGGTTTTCAACACTTATCCACAAAGAGCAACACACAATCAAATGTAGTAGAGAATAGAGCTTCAAAATACTATATTTCACACTTGTACAATGAGCACTTTCAACCTTGATGAGCACTTATCAATTTGTGAGTTAGCTTACTTCTAGAAAAGAAGACCTAAAAATAGAACTTGCTAGCTTAGAAGAAGATTTCAAAAACTTGCTTGGGAGGAAAAGAAGACTTTAAACCCTCCTTTTATAGGGGATTTAAAAGAAGAATAGGTGAGAAAACTAAGAAGATCCGATGTCAAAAGAAGTCAAATTAGAAAATTAGTGTTTTCTAAGAGAAAATCCTAGCTATGCAAAATCACACCCTGTAAAGCCCAATCACAATTTTACAATAGTTATACCCCTATGTAGTTTTTCTACATTTTGGGGTACCAAACAATGTCAAAATAAGATAAATCATATACTGTTAAAAATATATTTTTGAGACCGATCCAATGATATAGCATTTAAAATGAATGGAGAAGATTTGGTATGGGAAAGTAGATCAAAGATGTCCTTACTTTTTAGAGGAGAAAAAAAGAAATCTAGGGAAAATGTCTCACCTTAGTGGGTCAAATTTCCATGTCTACATTCACATACCAATATTCCATTCTTGTTAAATATTTTGCAAGCCTTTTCTTTAAATAAAATTTTATAATTTTCTCTAATAGTTGCCCTATATTTAGCAAATCAATTTTAAGACTAAGTACATAAAATGTATCATGAATACTTTTTACCTCTCCTTGATTGGTTCAAATAGCTAGAGTTCCTTTACCAACAACTTCAATACTTTTATCATTTCCTAATTTTTCCTTGCTCTTTTACCATTTTGTTCATTTCAACAAACAAACAACTCTTTATTATTTCTCATATAGCTAGAAAACCTAAAATGAAGAAAACACAAATTATTATATTATTTTTTAATTGCTTGATTTGAGAGGAAAATATTTATTTTAGAATCATCTCCATAATCACTCATAATTTTTTTTAATTTGTTTTGCATGTTATGTTGCCTCTTCCAAAAATCTTTCTTGAAATGTCCATATTTCATACAATTGTGTCATTGGATTTTCCTATTATCTATGTCTCCTTGTCCATGATCTCTTCCACTTTGACCTCCTCCACATCCATGTCCTATTCCACCTATTTCACTTTCTAATGACTCATTTTCCTCTTGGAGTAAACAAGGACTATTGCTTTCCTTTCCAACCCTTGTCTTTACAAAGTCTGCTCTACGTCTTCAACAAATTTATCCAATTTACTCTCATGGAAAATTAGTAAATCCATCAAATCATTCAACCTCAAAATTGATAAACCTCTACTTACTTCAATTATAGTAGCTATGAAATTCCATATCATAAGTAAAGACCTTAATACCTTCTCACACTTTACCTGATTTATAATATATTCTTAATAGATGTGAAGCTAGTTAACAATGCTCTACATTCAAACATAAAAATCAACAATATTTTCATTGTCTTTCATCTACAAAGCTTCAAATTCTTTCCATAAATTTTGTAATTGGACCAACTATACCTTTCTTGTACCTTGGTAAGATATTTTCATCTTTTTTCTTTTATTCCTTCTTGTTGGTTTGTCCTTGTACTATTAATGCATTCCAATCTTGTGACTCCACATAACCATCCTGCACAATCTCACAAACTTCTTTATAAACTATTAATATTTACATTTTAGTTATCCAATAATCATATCATTCTTTATTAAATAGAAAAACTATCATGAAATTATTATCTACTACCATTTCTTCTAACTCTCATACCATTTATTAAAAACATAACCTATAAAACATAGCACCAAAACAATAATTAATAAAACAATTACAACTCAATTAAAAGCTACTCACAAAAACACAATTAAAGAAAGAAAGAAAAAAACTATAATTACTTACTTATTTCTATCATAATTTATATAAATTTTCATGATTTATAGTTATACAACGTTGATTACCTGCTTTATTTCCTCTATTTATTCTCTACTTTACTTATCTTAAAAGATCCTATCATGCTCATTCTTATGCTTATAGATTTAAAAAACAGTTACTCAACATAGTTCTACGTATCACGCAACATAGAAGCACTGTGTTTATTTCATGGTTTTATACGAGCACCTACGTATCACAGTTCTACGTATCACGCAACATAGAAGCACTGTGTTTATTTCATGGTTTTACACAAGGGCGCCTTCGATTCTTTTGTTATGAAAGTAGCTTTCTTGGGAGCCTTTGATTCTTCTGTGATGAAAGTAGCTTTCTTGGTAGTGAAAATTCTAAAGCAGCACAAAAAAATGAAGAGCAATGCCACGGCTGCAACCATTAAACAAGGCGCGAGTATTTTAATAGAAAGCTTGGAGCACGAGTGAAGCCCCAACTCTCTACCACCACAAAGGCTCGGATTATTGAGAAAACTGTAATCTGGGTAGTCTAGTGCGGCAGGGACTGGGCCAGACAACTGACTTGCAGATACATTAAACAATTTAATCTCAAACTTCCTAATTGAGAAGGAATTTCCCCGGAAAGCAAGTTGTTTGAAAGATCAAGAAAAGTCAGCATGGGCATGGCGCCCAAAGATGCAGGGATTTCACCTGTAAGTTGATTGTCAGCGAGATTGAGGTCAGTGATTTTCTTCAATGAAGTTACACCCTCGGAAATTTTTCCCGATAGATAGTTATGATCCAGGTGGAAGATATTGATATTCCGTAGCCCAGCAAGCTCATCTGGAAGGATCCCGGAGAAACGATTGTGGCTTGCAATAAAACGTTCGAGACTTCTCAGCTGCCCAACTTGCGCAGGAATGCTCCCTCCAAATTTTTTGTTGCTTATGTCCAGGTGAACCAGATTCTTTGCTCGGTCAACTGCAGCAGAAATCTGTCCTCCAAACTTATTGTCTTGAAGAAACAATTCAACGAGATTTGGAGAGCCCCACAGCCCCACAGGAATCTCACCACTCAGAAAGTTGTTGTTGAGTTGTGCGTAATGTAGGCTTTCGCACTCTTCGAAGGAAGTAGGCAAACTTCCGTTGAAATTGTTTGAAGACACACATAACGAATAAAGCGTTCTCGCTCTGCACAGATTTTTGGGTAGAGGGCCTTCCAAACCGCAATCCGTCACATCGAGGAGAACAATACTGGAGTAAGTTCCTAAACGTTGGGGTAGCCATCCTGTATGCTTGTTAGCGAACAGCTTCAACTCCCTCAAATGCCGCAAGTTGCCAAGCTCCTCAGGTATTTCTCCAGTAAGCTGATTCTCAGCCAAATTCAATGTATCCAATTCTGTCAAATTGGAAATACTCTCGGGAATTTCTCCCCATAGCTGGTTATGGTCAACATCTAACCATACTAATCTCCTCATCTCGCCAATGTTTGGCGGAATTTGTCCTGACAAGTTGTTCTTCCAGAGAAGCAGTTTTGTTATTTTCGACAAAACCATTAAATTAGTTGGAATATATTCAGAGAGATGATTTTGGGACAGATCTAACCACTCCAGGTGCGTTAGATTACCGAGAAAAATCGGGATTTTTCCTATGAGACTGCAGTTGTATAGCCACAACTGCTGCAGCCGCTTCAAATTCCCAAGCTCTTTCGGTATCACAGCGGGATGCAGAGGATTATCCCCCATCGTCAGGTTGGTCAACGTCGTCAAGTTCCCCAAAAAGGCAGGGATTGCCCCTGTCAAACTCTTCAATCTTTGGCAAGAGGCCGAAGGCTGCAGGAACGTGGCCAAAAAAACAATTATGTGACAAGTCTAACACTCTCACCTCGCTCAATTCAATGATGAGATTGGGCAAGCTTCCGGAGAAAGCATTATATGACAAATCAAGCTTTTGCAAACTCTTGCATTTCAACAGTCCGTCGGGGAACGGACCGCTGAAAGAGTTCTCCCGGAGTACGAGCGTCGTCAGACTCTGAAGGTCGCATAGAACAGATGACAATTTCCCAGAAATTGAAGCATCTGCGAGAGTAAGTGCAGTAACAGCATTGAAACTATTGCAGTGGACACCATTCCACCTACAGGGATTTTGGTGAGACGAATTCCAGTCGTTCAGACTATGCGCGTCGATCCAATCCACTTCTTTTATATGCAAAAGTATTTTACCCTCCTCCGAGATGGAAGTACATGGGAGAAGCAGAAAGCTACCGAAGCAGGAGAAGAGTAATAGCATGTAACGTGTGTGCTGAGAGTGAAGCATAATTGCTAGAATGTAGCTTGCAAGAAAAATACTTTAGACACTCGGTGGTAAATGTGGCAAAAATCTATAAGAATTTAAAGGGAGTCTAACGCATATTCTCTTCTTAAGTGGGTCAATTTGGACGGGAAGGAGGATAAGAAATTTAGAAGTGTTCGTACTTAATACCTTTCTCTTAGAAGATCTAGAAGACATAGTAATTGGTGGGCACTTTGATATCTGCTGTCCGTCTCTTTGGAAATACAAAGTGTTCATACCTTTCTCTTAGAACTAGAAGATCTAGAAGACAGTAATTGGTGGGCACTATGATGTATACGGTCTGTCTCTTTGGAAATACAATTTTCTATGCGACAGCTATTGTGAAGTAACAGAAATAGAGGTCTGTGAAGAAATTAGTTTACTCTGCCCAATGAACATTAAAAGCGGGAAAGACCAGATCGGAGGTATAGACCAATTGGTTCATCCAAACCTCATAAGGGGCAGAGGTCCAAGGTTCAAATCTCGGGCCTCAGTTTGATTGAACGCTTGTCCATTTCCTAGTGCTTTCAGCAGCGTAAAAGGTTTAAAATGATTGTGGCATGGTGGTTATAGAGGCGAACTGTGCGAAAGATCTGTGTGACAGCTTCTTTTGGAGCAGACAGTGCAGAATACTAGGACGACAAAGAAAAAATCTGTCCAAAGTGAGACTTGAAGTGGTCAGTTTTTCCTTTCTGAACGTATTCTTTTGGTGGATTCAAAGCCCAACAAAGATGGTCTATGTGAAAATGGCAATGAATGCAAATCAATCTCTCCCACGCGCTTGACTTTATTGTTTGCGTCTTATCTCGACCCATATTGGTTTGTTCATCAGCTCCCTTACCCATCTCTCGGTTCCTTCTTTAAAAGTAATATATTAACAGTATACCACGTGTCAACATATAGTTGTTTTAGTAGTTAAGATGGTGGTTGTTTTTTAAGTGGTATTGTGTTAAAAATTCTTTGAGGGTGGTTGTTGATGTAATTTATAAACATTTTCCTCAAAAAAATACATAACGTGGCCTAATCAAAATTTTGTTAATTTATTATAATAATTTTTTTTTTTAAATTTATATATTATTTGGATATATATAAAATAGGTGAGATAATAAATTATTTAAATTTTTATTTAGAAGATTCACGAACACAAGATCCACCTCTGCCAGTCGTTGCAGAGGCGGGCGCAATCATGCCGCAATTCTATCCACGCGCCGGGAAACTCTTGACTTAAACATGCCACATTCTTCCCCTCACAACTATCTTGTCTGACGAATGGTTCGATTGAATCCGGAAGTCGTTCCAACTTCCACTACAGGAAATTGGAGTTGCCGACAAAACCCATAGACTTGGCGCCGTCATGCCGGCACGACTTAGCTTTCGTCGGTGTCGTTTTCTTTTTCTCTAGAACAACCATCTCATTCGCACATGCAAGCGTTTCTTTTTCTCTAGAACAACCATCTCATTCGCACATGCAAGCGTGATTGACGCATTCAGCGCACCAACAGCATTGCTCTCTTTCTAGGTTTAAATCCTTATCCTCAGTCTTCTACCTGCAGTAGAAATGGCTCAGTCTACCAAGTATACGTGTAGCTCACATTCTTTCCGTGGCACGTGCAACCATTTGACCTCATTATGAGGGTGTGTCAATTGTTTTTTAATTGAGGAAAATGTCTTGTTAGTGTGAGAAACTTCTTGAGTATGATTGTTAAAATACAGAGCAAGGGAGTTGACTAATTTTTTTAAATTAAATTGGTTTTTTTTTTAAGACACCTTAACGATATGTTGTTAATGTTTTATTTAGGTAACCTTAATTCAAATCACGAGGGAGGCTCCCCAACAGTATGTTGGTGTTTTATCTAGGTAACCCCAATTCAAATCAGAGGAAAGGAGGCGTTTTATCTAGGTAACCTCAATTCAAATCAGAGGAAAGGAGGCTCCCTGTTACCATACCCCATGGAAATGTGGTCTCAACTTCAAAATGATATTTGGTGGGAAATTGATTTCAAACTCTTCCTTGAAAATCGATTTCAAACTCTTCATACCTTTTGAGGCACTTATACTTTTGTGAGAATAGGTTTTATATATGTTGGTCCAAAAGTTGTTTTTTAGCTTAGAGTAGTTATTCTATTAAAGGAAAATGTCTAGAATTTGTGTGAGTATAAGTTTGTATATATATATATATATATATATATTCATTCATTCATTGGAAGGTTTTCTTCGAAGTTTAATACAATCGTTTTATTAAAGAAAGATATTGAGAATTTTTAAACACCACATGATAAAAAATTATTCGTTGTCGGTAGGGGATTATATGGTTGATCTAATTATTATCCATTTTGCAAATTGAATTAGAGTGTATTGTATACAAAAGATAATGCTTCATTGGAGAGAAGTGGGGACCTTTTATTTTACAAATAGTAGAGTGTGTCTCTATCCACACATATTTTGTCAATGGTTGTGTTTCGATGTTCGTAAGAGATGTGTTGTACCTATGATTGGTTGAGTGTGTCCTTAATCACAAATATATGTAGACATATGAGTGTGTACCTATTTGTAGTTGTAAATATGGATAGAGTGTGTGTCTCTATCCACTTATAATATAAAATCATAGATAGTTGTGTTTGTCTCTATCCTTGATTACAAGTTTGGTGATGTTAGTTCCATTGAGGTGTGTAGTTGAGTTTGTCTCTATTCATGTTGATGTAATTCATGGACTATTGCATGTTCTACTCAATGATTATTTTGAACTATGTGAGTTGTTTCTACCCCTATTTGAAATACGATGTAACAAGGGAGAATATTATAAATTTATTACATCATATAATATAGTTAAGTTTTCAAGAGTTGTATTCAAATAGGTGGCTAATATTCAGTTATCCAAACCAACCACCATCATCATAATTCTACATATACACATTTTTTATTAATGAAAATTTGTCCAACAATCTACTTGTTTAACAATTTGATCTTTTGTCGTCCTATTCTAGGGTTAGTTAGAGGGAGTAAAAGAGTGTGACAAGAATATTGTTCATACTTTTTGACAATACACAAATTTGTAGAGGTAGATCCCAACGTAGTGTACAAATGGTACCCTTATGGTTTTGCAAACCTCATCTAGCATGATGGTCCATTGTTTATCTACTTGCATCCCCGTAATCACCCATCCTACTAGCATATTATATCCCATGTGCGGTCATGATCTGGATCTTTGGCCAATGATTAGTAGGCCTATGATGAAGTACACATCTTCCATTGTAACCATCACCACAAAAACCTTAACAAGAGTTGGATGCCATAAAAAGGTGTTGGTCGTCATGTTTTAAAAGGGCATAAACTCATAATACAATGACTTGTGGGATTTAATATAGGGTATATTTTTTACCTTGTCTAATTTGATCTCTCTATGTTAACCCCTCACCTTTATTTTCATGTATTATTAAAGTCACTTACCTATATTTTCATAGTTAATCATCAATTGCCTTACTGGTGCTCAACTTGGCCACCCTATTGATGTTGGCATCTACACTGTATCAACCTCGTCCATACCGATTGTCTCCTAATTTGTCCATTCCTAGAAAACTTAGTATCAAAAAGAAGTTTTTATTTTTATGTTGACTATGATCATTGGTCAAGGCTTAGGATCACCACTATTTTGTTAGGACAACTATCGTACTTTTTTGCATATATCCTTGATTGCTATTTTTTACCATAGCCACCTAATTTGATCAAGATCATTGATTTTCTTGTTGTTATAATCGTTGCAATCACCATGACCATTACATTTGAAAAATGTGCCAATGGGTATGATGAGAACATTAATGTTATTTGTTCAATTATAGAACAAGGAATTTGGATTTATTTTTTTAATTAAATTGATTTTTTTCGAGATACTTTAATGGCATGTTGTTGATATTTTACATAGGTAACCTCAATTCAAATCATGACGAGGGAGGCTCCCTAACAACATGTTGTTGGTGTTTTATTTAGGTAACCTCAATTCAAATCATGGGAAAAGAGGCTCCCTATTACTATGCCCCTAGGAATATGATATAAATTCAAAAAGATATTTAGTGGGAACTTGATTTCAAACTCTTCATTGAAAATTGATTTCAAACTCTCCATACCTTTTGAGGCGCTTATATTTTTTTGAGCATAGGTTTTAGATATCTTGGTCCAAAAGTTTTTTTTTAAAAGTAGTTATTCTATTAAAGAAAATTGTCTAGAATTTGTGTGAGTATAAGTTTGTATATATTCCTATATATTTATTGGAAGGTTTCTTTTGGAGCTTAATAAAATAGTCTTATTAAAGAAAGATATTGAGAATTTTTAAACACCATATGATAAAAAATTATTCAAGTTGGGGAGGGGATTATATGGTTGATCTAATTATGATCCATTTTGCAAATTGAAATAGAGTGTATTGTATACTAAAGATAATGCTTCATTGGAGAGAAGTGGGGGCCATTTATTTTACAAATAGTAGAGTGTGTCTCTATTTATATATATTTTATCGATGGTTGTGTTTCGATGTTCGCAAGAGCTATGTTTTACCTATGATTGGTTGAGTGTGTACCTATTTGTAGTTGTAAATATGGATAGAGTGTGTGTCTCTATCCAGTTATGATATAAAATCATAGATAGTTGTGTTTGTCTCTATCCTTGAATACAAGTTTGGTGATATCATTCCCATTGAGGTGAGTAGTTCAGTTTGTCTCTATTCATGTTGATGTAATTAATGGACTATTGCATTTTCTAGTCAATGATTATTTTGAACTATGTGAGTTGTTTCTACCCCTATTTGAAATACGATGTAACAATGGAGAATATTAGAAATTTATTACGTCATATAATATAGTTATGTATTCAAGATTTGTATTCAAATAGGTGGCTAATATTTAGTTATCCAAACCAACCACCATCATCATCATTCTACATATACACATTTTTTGTTAATAAAAATTTGTCCAACAATCTACTTGTCTAATAATTTGATCCTTTGTACTCTTATTGTAGGGTTAGGTAGAGGGAGTAAATGAGTGTGACAAGAATCTTATTCATGCTTTTTTACAATACACAAAGTTGTAGAGGAGGAGGATCCAAACATAATGTATAAATGGTATCCTTATGGTTGTGCAAACCTGATCTAGCATGATGGTCCATTGTTTGTCTACTTGCCTCCTCATAATCACTCACCCTACTAGCATATTATTTCCCATGTATGGTCATGATTTGGATATTTAGTAAATGATTATTAGACCTATGATGAAGTACACATATTCCATTGTCACCATCACCACAAACACCTTAACAAGAGTTGGATGCCATAAAAAGGTGTTGGTAATCATATTTTAAAAGGGCATAAACTCAAAATACAAGGACTTTTGGGGATTAATATAGGGTATATTTTTCACCTTGTCCAATTTGATCTCTCTATGCTAACCCCTCACCTCTATTGTCATGCATTATAAAAGCCACTTCTCTATATTTTCATAGGTAATCATCAATTGCCCTACTGGTTCTCAACTTGGCCACTCTATTGGTGTTGGCCTCTACATTGTATCAACCTCATCCATACCCATTGTCCCCTAATTGGTCCATTCCTAAAAAACTTAGTCTCAGAAAGAAGCTTTTGTTTTTATGTTGACTATGATCATTGGTCAAGGTTTAGGATCACCACTATTTTGTTAGGACCACTATCATCCCTTTTTGCATATATCCTTGATTGCTATTTTGTACAATAACTTCCTAATTTGATCAAGATCATTGATTTTATTGTTGTTGTAATCATTGCATTCAGCATGACCATTACATTTGAAAATGTGCCAATATTGGTTTACCTTCATTTATGGACTTTTTCTTGTAGATTCTAGAATATTTAAGAACTCCTTGCATAAACCATACATTTGATAGAACATTATGATCTTAATGGTTTTTCTTGCAATATCCTAGCTAGCCTAGCTACATGTTCATTTATTAACCTTATTTTTTTATTTATATTGATTTTACCTTAAAAATGCATTAGTTAGGGGTATACCTCTCTAGTACCATCTCTTAGTTAAGTCATCATTACCTACCTCTGGATGCAAATTTGAATTTGTATATGCATAAAGTGACCTTGAGAAGGGTTAGAGTACTCATGAAGATGAAATTTTAACCCTTATTTATACTTTTGAATATTTAATTATAAAATTGATTTTTGTTCATTTCATATTTGACTAGCATTTTTAGTGCTTTTGGTCTTATTTGTAGATAAAATCCTTTGTAGATGCATAGGGAAAAAAAATCATGTAGCCAAAATCTCTAGTAGCACATACATGTAAGTATGAGCAATATTTTCCTCTACTTTTATATTACTTTTTAATTTTCTATTGTTTCTTATTCAAAATAAAATTATTTTAGATAGACAAAAGTTTCAAACTAATAAAAATTTGATTTTGCATCATAATTAAGAATTTTTTTTTTGTTGCTTTTGCTATCACAAATTGTTTTTTTTTTCCTTAAGAATTATTAATTAGGTATCCATTACAATGTCACTTATGACTTATGATCCTTATAGAGGAGTAATATGTATTTATCAACCAAAACTAACAACAAAGTTATAGGTGGTGGAGAGCTTTGTCCTTCTAATATGGTAGAGGGGTGAACTAACTTTTTTAGTCCCTAGGTAGGAAAATGACAAGACATGTTGGACAATGATTTTGGTTCCCTTCTAACATATATATATATATATTTTGGTTACAGATGAATTGGTTACAATCACAAATTTTTAGTAACTATCAGTGCAGCTGACAGAGTTCAAACTATCAGCGAAGGCTTCCAACACATCCACCATCTTGTTAATGGTAACCCGATGTGAGATGGGGACCGTTGGATGCACAGGGTTCGCACCATCTTCATCAGTCTGGTTCAAACATGTGGCATGAAGGTAGAGGGACCGTTGAACAAGCAAGAAACAGATCATCGTCTTCAGACAAGTGCAACACACAGAGGAGTCAGATCGGGCTATTGGCTATGCATGGGAACGCCCGTGGGAATGGAACCTAGGTCTCCTATCGGTAAGCGCCCCAACTTACCAATCCACCTAGACCCACGGACCCCTTCTAACATATATATTATCATCCCTCTACTATATTTTCCTAACTAAATTTTAAAAATCTTTAAAATAAGGATATAGGTGGATTAGGGGACATGTTTACAATGATCATCACATTAAATGGGGGTCATGGTTATTGATTTTGAATTTGGATTTCTTAATTCAGAACCCAAAGATATTATTTTTGTTTTTTTTTAATACATAGGAAAATTGGTTACATTCACACTATTTTTTAGTAACTGCCAAGTGCAATGTTCAAACCATCAACAAGCCTACACTACATCTTTATTATTGACCCCACTTAAGTCATCGGATTTGTATCATTGATCATTTGTGGAGTTGTTTGAACTTGGATTTCTTGGACCAGAACCCAAAGACATTATTTTGGTGTTTTTTTTAATACATAGAAAAGTTGGTTACATTCACACTATTTTTAGTAACTGCCAAGTGCAGGGTTCAAACCATCAATAAGCTTATACTACCTCTTTATTATTGACCCCACTTAAGTCGTCCAAGATTTGTATTATCAAAGTGCACTCAAAGAATTTGGATCAGATTACTACCTTTACAACATTTACATCAAGAATTCCCTCGAGGTTTGAACCTAGGTATTTTCTTCGTAAGTGTCTGGTGAGACAGACAACTAGCAATCCAGCTAGCCCTTGGGGGCGATAAAGGATTTTAATCTTTTAGGTAAAAATCCAAAACCACCATCATGGTCCCTTGTACATTTGGTTTGAACCTAGGTTTCTTAGTCTAGAACCCAAAGACATACCACTATGAATAAAGATTAAATTTTTAAAATAAAGCAAGGATCTCCACTACAATGACAAGGGCAAAAATTTAGGATAAAGCAAATCTTTTTGAAAGAGGTCATGGTCTCGATTCCTATCGATGTTTGAGTTTGGATCTTTTAGATGAAAACCCAAAGACATACCACCATGGTATCCTTAAATTTAGTAGGTTTTTTAAATGAAAACCCAAAGACATACATAATATTTAAAAAAAAAAATCTTAAAAGTAAAACATAAAATTTTTTAAAGGTCTCAGTCCCTCTTTATGAAGTTTGAATTTGGTTTTCCTAAATAAAAACTCAAAAGGCATACCATTACTATATCCATCACACTATTAGAAATATTACAAGGAACCTTTCCCAAAAAAAACTTATTTTATCCAACATTTTTTATTCTATAATTACTGTAATAATATGTTATTAAATTTTTATTTAAAAAATTAATACAAGAAAATTGGACCAAATACTTATGCTGTCAATTCAAGTCAATGAAAGGAAATTAGTATTTATAAATATTTTCTACCCATATATATAAAATAAGAATGAAGGCTTTACAGAAAGGTGTCTTACCTCAAACTCATATACCGGGAACCCATATAGATATTTATGAATCCGAGTCTAAATTCGACACAGCGATTCATTAGTCAATCAATCGATGACGAACACGAGATCCACCTCTGCCAGTCTCAAGTCTTTGCCAGTCGTTGCAGAGGCGGGCGCAATCATGCCGCAGTTCTATCCACGCGCCGGGAAATTCTTGACTTAAACATGCCACATTCTTCCCCTCACAACTATCTTGTCTGACGAATGGTTCGATTGAATCCGGGAGTCGTTCCAACTTCCACTACAGGAAATTGGAGTTGCCGACAAAACCCATAGACTTGGCGCCGTCATGCCGGCACGACTTAGCTTGCGTCGGTGTCGTTTTCTTTTTCTCTAGAACAACCATCTCATTCGCACATGCAAGCGTTTCTTTTTCTCTAGAACAACCATCTCATTCGCACATGCAAGCGTGATCGACGCATTCAGCGTACCAACAGCATTGCTGTCTTTCTAGGTTTAAATCCTTATCCTCAGTCTTCTACCTGCAGTAGAAATGGCTCAGTCTACCAAGTATACGTCTAGCTAACATTCTTCCCGTGGCACGTGCAATCATTTGACGTCATTATGAGGGTGTGTCAATTGTTTTTTTTAATTGAGGAAAATGTCTTGTTAGTGTGAGAAACTTCTTGGTGTGATTGTTAAAATACAGAGCAAGGGACTTAGGACTAATTTTTTTAAATTAAATTGTTTTTTTAAGACACCCCAACGATATGTTGTTAATGTTTTATTTAGGTAACCTCAATTCAAATCACGAGGAGGGAGGCTCCCCAACAGTATGCTGGCGTTTTATCTAGGTAACCTCAATTCAAATCATAGGAAAGGAGGCTCCCTGTTACTATACCCCATGGAAATGTGGTCTTAAGTTCAAAATGATATTTGGTGGGAAATTGATTTCAAACTCTTCCTTGAAAATCGATTTCAAACTCTCCATACCTTTTGAGGCACTTATACTTTTGTGAGAATAGGTTTTATATATGTTGGTCCAAAAGTTGTTTTTTTAGCTTAGAGTAGTTATTCTATTAAAGATAAATGTCTAGAATTTGTGAGTATAAGTTTGTATATATTCATATATATTCATTCATTGGAAGGTTTCTTTCGGAGTCTAATACAATCGTTTTATTAAATAAATATATTGAGAATTTATAAACATCACATGATAAAAAATTATTCGTTGTGGGTAGGGGATTATATGGTTGATCTAATTATTATTCATTTTGCAAATTGAATTAGAGTGTATTGTATACTAAAGATAATGCTTCATTGGAGAGAAGTGGGGACCTTTTATTTTAAAAATAGTAGAGTTTGTCTCTATTCACATATATTTTGTCAATGGCTGTGTTTCGATGTTCGTAAGAGATGTGTTGTACCTATGATTGGTTGAGTGTGTCCTTAATCATAGATATATCTAGACATATGAGTGTGTACCTATTTGTAGTTGTAAATATGGATAGAGTGTGTGTCTCTATCCACTTATGATATAAAATCAGAGATAGTTGTGTTTGTCTCTATCCTTGATTACAAGTTTGGTGATGTCAGTTCCATTGAGGTGTGTAGTTGAGTTTGTCTCTATTCATGTTGATGTAATTCATGGACTATTGCATGTTCTACTCAATGATTATTTTGAACTATGTGGGTTGTTTCTACCCCTATTTGAAATACGATGTAACAAGGGAGAATATTATAAATTTATTACATCATATAATATAGTTAAGTTTTCAAGAGCTGTATTCAAATAGGTGGCTAATATTCAGTTATCCAAACCAACAACCATCATCATCATTCTACATATACATATTTTTTATTAATGAAAATTTGTCCAATAATCTACTTATTTAACAATTTGATCCTTTGTCGTCCTATTCTAGGGTTACTTAGAGGGAGTAAAAGAGTGTGACAAGAATCTTGTTCATACTTTTTGACAATACACAAATTTGTAGAGGAGGATCCCAACATAGTGTACAAATGGTGCCCTTATGGTTTTGCAAACCTCATCTAGCATGATGGTACATTGTTTATCTACTTGCCTCCATATAATCACCCATCCTACTAGCATATTATATCCCATGTGCGGTCCTGATCTGGATATTTGGCCAATGATTAGTAGGCCTATGGTGAATTACACATCTTCCATTGTAACCATCACCACAAAAACCTTAACAAGAGTTGGATGCCATAAAAAGGTGTTGGTCGTTAAAAGGGCATAAACTCATAATACAATGACTTGTGGGATTTAATATAGGGTATATTTTTTACCTTGTCTAATTTGATCTCTCTATGTTAACCCCTCACCTTTGTTTTCATGCATTATTAAAGTCACTTACCTATATTTTCATAGTTAATCATCAATTGCCTTACTACTGCTCAACTTGGCCACCCTATTGGTGTTGGCATCTACACTATATCAACCTCGTCCATACCCATTGTCCCCTAATTGGTCCATTCCTAGAAAACTTAGTCTCAAAAAGAATTTTTTGTTTTTATGTTGACTATGATCATTGGTCAAGGCTTAGGATAACCACTATTTTGTTAGGACCGCTATCGTACTTTTTTCCATATATCCTTGACTGCTATTTTTTACCATAGCCACCTAATTTGATCAAGATCATTGATTTTCTTGTTGTTATAATCGTTGCATTAACCATGACCATTACATTTGACAAATGTGCCAATATTGGTTTACCTTCATTTATGCACTTTTTCTTGTAGCTTCTAGACTATTTGAGAACTCCTTGCATAAACCCTAATTTTGATAGGACATTATGATATTAATGGTTCTTCTTGCAATCTCCTGGCTAGCCTGATGCCTAGCTACATGTTCGTTTATTAACATTATTGTTTATTTATATTCATTTTACCTTAAAATTGCATAAATTAGGGGTATACCTCTCTAGTACCATCTCTTAGTTTAGTCACCATTAACTATCTTTGGATGCAAATTTGAGTTTGCATATGCATATGGTGGCCTTGAGAAGGGTTAGAGTACTCATGAAGATGAAATTTCAACCCTTATTTATACTTTTGAATATTTAATTACAAAAACGATTTTTGTTCATTTCACACTTGACTAGCATTTTTAGTGCTTTTGGACTTATTTGTAGATAAAGTCCTTTGTAGATACATAGGGAAAAAATATTTTCATCTAGAAAAAATTTCTAGTAGCACATGCATGTAAGTATGAGGAATTTTTCCTCTAATTTTATATTACTTTTAATTTTCTATTGTTTCTTGTTCAAAAGAAAATTATTTTAGATAGAATTTCTTTCTTTTGCTTTTTCTATCACAAATTTCTCTTTTTTTCCTTAATAATTATTATTAGATATCCACTACAATGTCACCTATGATCCTTAGAGAGGAGCAATATGTATTTATCAACCAAAACTAACAACAAAATTATAGGTGTTGTAGAGCTTCGTCCTTTTAATATAGGAAATGGGTGAACTAAATTTTCTAGTCCCTAGGTAGGAGAATGGCAACACATGTTGGACAATGATTTTGGTTCCCTTCTAACATATATATTGTCATCCCTCTACTATATTTTACTAATCATTTTAATCACTAAATTTTAAAAAGCTTTAAAATAAGGATATAGGTGGATTAGGGGACATGTTTACATTGATCATCACATTAAATGGGGATCATGGTTATTGATTTTGTTTTAGGGTTTCTAATATGTGGTCCAAACTCTAATGTGTTTTTACACTTAGGGTTAAAGAAACACATCATTTTGACCAACTATTGTGATTATATAGAATTGACAAGGGTGTGATCAACTTGTTGGACTTAGAAGAGAAAGTTATTTTTTTTCATCCATTAAAAACCCAATTCATTTCCTTATTTCATCATCAAAATATCCTTCATCATACACCAAGATACCAATACATCGAGACAAAAACATATGTCATCAAAAAATAATCTCGTCTGTTATTTTTCTTTCTCCTTACTAACATAAAAGCATACAACCTTTTCCACTTGTCTCATTTGCTCTTATAGGTACAACCAAAGCCATTGACCACTGGTGTTTTTACTTCCATGGAGTAGGATAGGGTACTTCATCAAGCTTCATAGTTCAATATAAAAATCATTGCTCAAAGACTAGATTCCAAGACATTCCAAATTGCCTATATTTATCCCAAGTGTGGTCATTCCTTATTATTATGGTGATGTCATAAGTGAGATAGAATTATGTTGAGTGTTTTGATGATTGCTATTATAATATTGTTAATGTTTTATTCCTTGATGCCCTAGGCTATCAAGTATTTATTTTATTACATTCGGATTAGACTTTCACATGCTTTGTTGATGATATTGGCATAATAAGCGTTCTCATTCTCATTCATTGTATTTTACTTTGATTAAGATAGTATTAGCTAAAATTTTGCATGTTTTCTTATCTTCTTGTTACTTTGCTATGTTCGTTAGAGTATTTTAACATTCTTGTATTAATTTGATATATTATATGAGGTATTTCATTTTTATCCAATACGAATAATGGAGATTAATTGACATGCACTTAGAAGTATTTTTTAACAAGTTAATAACTATGAGTAACTATACAATTTATACAATTTCTCTTTTTGTTAGAACTGCATAGAATACAATTATATAAATCCATTAATGAGATGCTTTAATATGTCATTTTTAGCATTTTTATTGCTTCATATGAAGTCCTTTCATAGTCCTAGTATGGACACACCTATATATATGAGTATAAATTCAATCAAATTTGATGAAATTGATTTCAAGGTTTGATGAATAAAGCTAAACTAGTTAAAAGAACTAGGTCCCCATAAAGTATTTTAGACATGTGTGTTGTAATATTAACAAGAGCCACTACTGTCATCATTGTGGATAATGATTATTTTTTTATCAAATTTAATTTCTATTTATTTTAATGTTGCAATAAATTATTTATATATTTCCTAATGTAGATGATATAGTAACTTTTACAACATAGATGATGTTGCAACTTTAGCTAAGGTTGGTTAATACGCCAATATGAGGGCACACAAAAAAATATTAAGGAGAAATTAGAAACATAAAATAATAGAAAATGATGTATCTATGCTCTCAATATATGACATATATCAAGATAGATCTAGAGGAGAGTGGTATTAACATAATAAATAACTAAAACAACATCATGGTCATTATAAAGATAAATTTACTCCTATAAATATGATATTTAAAGAGAAGGAATGTAGACTACAACATCATCATCCTATAAATAAAATACAAATAAGTATATATAAGAACACTTTGAAACTATCATTAAAAATGTTCAAATCATACTCTAAGTTCTATAAATATTGTATTAGTAACATTGGAATATTTGTAATCTAACTTATTAGGCCAACAATGAGAGTGATGAATTTTCTATGAGTGCTCTTGATATAGCCTACAAGAAGGTGTAATGTAAGCCTATAGGGAATTCCTATATGTAATCCTACAAGTATCATTATATAAGCCTACATGTTGTTTATATGTATTTAAACTTAATGATATTAGTTAAACCACCTCTATGGTTAACCTTGATTAAAGGGTTTAAAGCATTTAACATAGTATAATTTAACCATCAAGCCAGTTTATGTTAGCTTAAGGTTGGTATTTAATTGGGGATTAGGTATCACTATAAAACCTTCTAATGTTTTATCCATTGTATCAATTTATGATGTGATATCATGGGGGTGGCTATGGGCACCTACACATTCTAGTATTCAATTCTATCTTTGTAATTCACATATATTCACTCTTTTTTTGGCTCTTCTACTGTTTCTATATATGATTGTGGTGGATAAATGTTTTAGAATATATTTTTAAAGTATTATCAAATCTAATATAGTATCAAAGCCAATATGAAGTAATTTTTTCAATCATAGAATAGAGTTGTATATAGAAAACTATAGAAGACATGGATAATGTATTAGCTCTAGTGGATTCCTTGCAAAATTTTAGGAGGATTTTAATTCAAAACTTTTAATAATTTAATATCCTTGATGCTTGTTTCTATGTTCAAATAATATTTGATTTTTTTCCTCCAAAATCTTTAAAAAATAATCCTTTAGCTAATACTCTCCTAACATATGACAAAATTTTCAAGGGTGTGAATGGGAAGAAGTGCAAAGTTTGGTACCTTCAAAATATTCTAGGTTTTAAAATATTTTTAATGGGGACACCATCATTATTGTTTTTATGCAATGGTAAGACATTTAAGACCTTGTTTCCTAGTTTCAAACTCACCACTTGCATAATTTGCATGATGCATAGATATATTTTTTGCTCTTTAATAAAATGACTTCAATTAATGAAAATATCATCATTTTCATATTAGTAAGCATAATATATAACTGCTTTGACTTAGGATTTATGAATTTAGAACCATCATTCCAACAGATAAAATAAAAAATCTGCTGCTCATAAAAAACAAATTCAGGATTGATCAGCTGTCTAAAACATTTCTGAAGCACAGAGTAAGTTCTTTGCTAGGAATTAGGCAGATGAAATTCTTGTTTCAAAATTTCCCAAGACTTCAAACCAGTAGGACATAGAATATGCTCAAAAAAATAGATACCATTTTGAGCCCAACTACGAGCTGAACAACCCTGTAAACTAGGTAGAAGGAGCCTTTTCCTTAGACCATGGGGCTAGTATTTCAACCCTGATACCCAAAGCATTAACACAACACCCATTTGGGTCAAGCTCCCAAACCTCCTAGCCCATTTCTTCCATGAATATTTCTTGACAATAATCACAAAAACCATAGGGAAGTTGGTTGTCATTGACAACCCCACTCTATTAAGAACTCGCATGATGCATGCAAGAATGTGCGTGACTACTGATTTGGAGTCTGAGCTCCCAACCTTCATAGATTTGGAATACGGGGACTATTCTAGAAGGCAACCCATCGAGTATGAAAATAAGATGGCTTTCTGCATAGAATGTAAAACTTAGGGACACCTCAGGAACCAGTGCCCAGATTTGGTCACCACCAAGGAAGCACCACAGAGGAATACTCAAAGAGGAGCCAATGAAAAAGGGCAAGGGAGGCCCTTCCGTCCATGGGGTTTTCCAAACAAAAAAATGCACAAAAATGGGTTCTAGCAGAATGCACATGAGGACCCTACACAATGAAAGCTAAAAGAAAAACAACAAATGGAGCGTGATCAAGATATCTAGGTTAGTCCCTCATTTTTAGATCCCAATTCCTTTGAAGCTCTTGTTGAAACCGATGGCCAAGCGTCCAGACCTACCGAGGAAGATCCAGGCCAGGTACTCCCTGAAACCCTTGAATCCCCCTCCAAACCTATTTCTCCAAGGAGGTCCTCTCCTCATCCACCACCAAACTGTCCCTATGGCATGCCCCAGGATCCTTTGGACACCAGTAGGAGCATGAACGAAGAGGAGTTAAGGGCAGCCCCTCCAGCCCTTGGTGAGGGATGGTCAAGCCTAGTCCAGTAGCAAAACTGTCCCCCAAAGTTCAACCCGAAGTATACCCATAGCTCATCGAATATAATAGACTGTGGCACCAAAAAGAAAAGAGGGAGAATCCCAGATGCAGAACACTACAGGATGAGAATCGAGGATGAAATTGCAAATGGTAAACAAAGCACCCTAGTGCTTCAGGAAATGTCCCTCTTCGAAGGCAATAAATCCAACAAACCTCCCCCAGCTCAAGGTCGTGGCAGAGGGAGACACCCAAAATAGTGTAAATGAAGGTCCTCTCCTGGAATGTGAGAGGCCTTAACGGCCTACCTAAGCAGAGGGCGGTGAAGGCATTAAGGAAAGAAACCTGTCCCTCAATCATACTACTTCAAGAAACAAAAGCAGATGAAGCATGGTCCAAGATGTTGGCAAGCAAAATTTGGAAACAAGGGGAAATGGCGTTCAGGCAAGCTCGTGGTGCCTCTGGAGGTCTTATGGTCCTCTAGGACTCTAAAAAAGTGGAAGGCAGCATCATTCAGGCCAATGACCACGTCCTAAGTGTCCTCTTCAATGACATAGACAACAAACAATCCTGGATTGTCTCAAATGTTTATGTGCCCAACTCTGTCCAAGGAAGAGCTTGCTTATGGGAACATCTAAGTCATTTGAGCAAGGCCTTTCATGATGTTCCATGGATAATAGCTGGTGACTTCAACACCCCACTCTTCCCGTCTGATAAGAAAGGAGGGACAGGGCTTCCGACTAGGAGCATGGAGGACTTCAGCGAGTTTGTGCATACAAACCAGCTGATGGAAATCAAGCTTAAGGATGCCAAGTTTACATGGAGCAATAGGCACATGGGAAGGAACCTCATCCAGGAGCGGCTTGACAGGGTCCTCCTCTCGTAGGAAGCTATTTAGGTCTTTGGTGTGTCCTCTCTGCACGCCTTTCCTAAGGTCGGGTCTGACCATAACCCCATTCTCCTAGAAACTCCTCAGACCTCCACTTCTAGCTACAAGCACCCCTTTCGATTTGAAGCAATATGGACCAAACACCCAGACCTAAAAAACAAGATTAACCATTGGTGGAAGCTTCCTTGCCAAGGGAGTCATTCCTACAAACTTTCACAGAAGCTTACTCGGGTCAAGAGGAACCTCAAAATCTAGAACAAAGAAGTGTTTGGAAATATTTTTGACAACAAAAAGGTGGTAACTAAAAAACTAAAAGCTATCGACAACCGGATCCAGCATGGAGTGCTAGATGACGACATCAGAAGTGAGGAAAGATCACTCTTGGCCGAATACCACAACATCCTAGCTTATGAAGAGACCTTCTAGAGATAGAAGTCTAGGGCTCTATGGCTCAAAGAGGGTGACTCCAACTCCAAATTCTTCCATGTCTCCACTCTTAGAAATAGAAGCAACAACCAAATCAAATAGTTAATAAGAGCAGATGGGTCCAGCACCCAAGACAACGATGACATTAAAAATGAAGTTGTGACCTTTTTTAGCTCCATCCTGGGCGAGGAACCTATCTTCCATGAAGCTTCTCGAGACTCTCTACTCCAATTCATCCCCCAAAGGGTTGAAGCGGATGCCAACTTAAGGCTTATCAATCCTTTTTCTGATCAGGAAATAAGGGAGGCACTTTTTTCAATGAATCCTGATAAGGCCTCGGGCCCCGATGGTTTCTCACCAAGGTTCTTCCAAACCTTCTGGGACATCTTAGGAGAGGAGGTGTGTGACACTGTCCAGGAATTCCAAGCCTCCAAGCACATCCCATGAAGTTACAATTCTACCTTTTTAGCCCTGATCCCAAAAGGACCGGCTCCTAAGTACATAATTGACTTCAGACCAATCAGCCTCTGTAACATCTTATATAAGATCCTCACCAAAGCCATTGCAAATCACATGAAGAGTGTGCTTCCTATGATCATTGACCCTTTCCAAGGTAGCTCCGTCCAAGGCCGATCGATCCTGGACGACATCATCACTGTCCATGAAGCTCTTCATTCTGCCTCTCAGACCAAGAAGGCTACCTTTGCTCTAAAGCTCGATATGAACAAGGCTTTCGATCGTGTTAATT
This sequence comes from Wollemia nobilis, assembly GCA_028583015.1. NCBI lineage: Eukaryota > Viridiplantae > Streptophyta > Pinopsida > Araucariales > Araucariaceae > Wollemia > Wollemia nobilis. Next base: position 36,400 of record JAQPPZ010004449.1, read on the forward strand.
GGGAATTTGTGAACACCATTCTTCTAAAATTTGGGTTCCATCCTGAATGGGTCAGGCTCATTAGTTGTTGCATCCGTACTCCCTGGTTTTCTGTGTTGGTTAATGGGGAGCCAACAGGTTTCTTCCAAAGTCGGAGAGGGATTAGGCAAGGGGATCCTATCAGCCCCTTTTTGTTCATCATTGTCATCGAAGCCCTAGGAAGAACTATCAAAGCTGGTGTTACTTCAGGGCTCATCTCGGGTATCAAAGCTACATCCTTCACGGAGGCCATTACCCACCAACAATTCATGGATGACACCCTAATTCTGACCATGGCTTCGGTGGCTGAGGCAAAAAGCATCAGGTACATCCTTAAGCTCTACGAAGATGCAATAGGGCAGAAAGTCAATTTCATCAAGAGTAAAGTTTATTTCCTTAACACTCCCCTTCCGAGACAAATCAAAATCACCAAAATTTTGGGGTGCTCCACCTCTACTCTACCTACCTCTTACTTGGGCCTACCCCTATTCACTAGGGTTTCGACGATGCCCATGTGGAACATTGTCCTCGAAAGAATCCAAAAGAAGCTCTCAGGATGGAAGAGTCACTTGTTGTCCTAGGTAGGTAAGGCAACGTTAACCATGGATTCCCTCCAAAGTATCTCGGTCTATTTCCTATCAGTTTTCAAAGCACCTGTCAAAGTCTATCAGAGAATCGAAAGTTACCAAAAAAAAATTATTTGGTCCGGTTCTGAAGATAAGCAGATAATCCACCTTGTGGGATGGGACAAAGTTTCTAGGCCAAAATATGTCGGAGGGCTTGGGTTAAGGAAATTCTCCCACCTTAACCTAGCGCTTATAGGAAAACAAGCCTGCCATTTAATGTCCAATGAAATAATCGAGTGGACAAAAATCATCAAACGTAAGTATCTCCAAGGCACTGAGTTTCTCAGCAACGCCATCCCTACCCGAGGATCCTCCTTCTGGAAAGCGATCCTAACCTGTAGGGAAGTGATCAGAAAAGGCTTAATATGGACCCTTGGAAATGGGCGAAGGATCAACTTTTGGGAGGATAGATGGGCAGGAGCTGAAGCCCTAATTGGTGATCCTACTTTGGCACCGCTGAAAACCCTCATCACTGAAAGCTTTGGGCCCAAGGTTGCCAATTTTTTATGGTAGAACAGGAGCAGATCCAACTGGAAGACCATTGCCTTTCAAGGGTGGGAGTCTATGACCCAGAAACTCAATAGCATTTTACTTCATCAGTTTGTTCCCTTAAGTTCGACTGAAGACCAGATGAGATGGACCATGACTGATAATGGCAAATTCACAGTCAAATCAGCTTACAGACTATTAATCCATCCTGAGGCTTCTCACTTCCAAACTAAGTTAGTCTGGGTTAAGAGACATATCCCCAAAATATCCTTTTTTGCATGGCTTATTGTGCAGGGCAAAATTCTTACTATTGACAATATGATGAAAAAATATGTTATTTGTGCAGGACTGACTGGGAATCCATCCAAAACCTCTTCATCGACTAACCATTTGCCACCACAATACTTAATGGACTCTTCCAAGCTTTCAACATAACTTGGGTTAGACCCGAGTCCCTTAGTGAGGTCCTTCTGCAATGGCCCAAACCTTTTGTCAGTGCCAGATTAAAATTCCTTTGGAAGATCATTTTCCACCATTTCCTGTGGCAAGTTTGGCTTGAAATGAACCTCAGGATCTTCAATGAGGCTACTAGGGACCCAAGATCCATCACCAATAAAATCATTGCCTTTGCTAAGGAGAATGCCCTATCTTGCACCTATGAGCCCCACTCGACTCCCCTGGGTGAAAAACTCCTACCATAGGCACTGTGCTTGCCCTGGCACAATGGCCTCAGGATACCTAATCCGAGGCAAGAGATAGGCTGGATCCCCCCCGACTGACTACCTAAAGTTAAACTTTGATGGTGCTGCCAAAGGCAATCCTGGCAGAGCAGGGGTGGGCAAGACCGTCAGGAATCATCAGGGTGACCTTGTCCTGGCTTTCGTTGAGGCCCTGGGCATCGCAACCAACAATGTTGTTGAAGCTAGAGCCGTTTGGCATGGTCTCCTCCTAGCTAAAGACGTCCAAGGGCGATTAATTATGGAGGGAGATTCCCAAGTGATCATCGATCTCCTCAACAATGATAAGGATCCTCCATGGAAGTTTGAGGCATGCATCAAGGAAGCGAGGAACCTCTTAAACAACAGAGGTGACAGTGTGGCTCAACATGCCTTCAGAGAGGCCAACAAGGTGGTAGACAAGCTGGAAAACATAGGTGTTGATGCGGCTGGTTTGACCACGTGGACGCATGACCTCCTAGTGGACGTGGATGTTATCTTCCAGGAAGATCGACGACGTAAAGTCTAATGTGGAACACTTATCCAAATCATGGTTTCTCAAAGCAGTAGTTTTCGAGAAATTCAGGCATTCATCGATAGGACTACTCGAATCAACATATAAACAGTTTCAAGGCACCCTCCCCGGAGTACCACATGACGAGAAAGAAGTGGCGGTGGCTCCTTGGGCCTCTGATGGACAGTTCCTTGAGGATTGACATTCCCTGGTGTGCTGTGTCTCGCGATAAACGTGTTACTTGCAGCTCGTATGACGTTGGTGCAAGGGAAGGCCCTCCCACCACATGCAGACATGTGATCCCTCGATCAGCCATGATGACCACCAAGATCAACGCGTTTCCTTCCCACAAGAAGAACGTTAAGGCTCCTATTTCCCATGCCAGATCAGCCAAACAACATGGCACCCAGGTGGTAGGTATGCGTTGGCTTGCCATCAAAGCTGGCACTCGCCTTAAGGAACCGTTTACTTTAAAATGGAAAGTCCTCCCTCACCATCACCACTCTTCCCTCCTTTTTGCTCCTGAGTGCAAGAATTACCTTCAAGTCAAGCAAGCTTCTGAGGATCCCAGTGGCGAGATCACGATGACGTACATTGAGCCAAGTTTGGTGGTTATGGAGCCGGCTGCACAAGCCATTCTCACAGAGAGGAGGTTCACGCAATTCTTTGATATGTTTGCTGGTCCGAACGATAGCATTACTACCGAGTTCATGGAATCCTGGAATGAGGGCAGAGTGGTTGTCCACGGGCGTGAGATAACAGTTGACATCAACCTCCTAGCAACTCTAACTGGGCAGACGGCGAGGGGCCGCTCCATCCACAGGCAAAAACATAATTGGGAAGTTGAATTGCACGAGTTTAAGGATAATCCCAAGATCTCTAAGGAGGTGAAAAATGGTCTGACGAGGATGGACCTCCCTGCTCCGTGGAACTCTGTAATGAAAAATGTCATGGAATTCATTACAACAGAGGACCCCGACAAGGTTCTTCTAAGCTTCCACTACGCCTTCATCAACTTCTTCCATGACATCAACCCCATTAGCATCCCATAATTTCTCCTGAATTCCATGAACTACACTATCAATTCTTGCTGTAGCAAGAAAGGCACAACAATGCCCATGCACCAGAGCCTTTTTAAGGTTATTTACAAATTTGCCCTCACCATCGCTCCCCAATCAGAACCCCCTACTTTTCCCCCTGTTGTGACCCCCAACTCCAAGCCTAAAATTCCCAAGCCCCTCTTCGGGTCTTATTCTTAGAAGCACGAGCTTGAGGTGTCCACCACGGGTGGAGGAGCAAGGAGAAAGCTGAAGATTGAGGATGCAGAGGGATCCAAATGATCCTCTGCAAGACTTAGGAACAAGCTTGGGTAGGGAGGTTCCACAATCGTCATCCTCAAACCTGAAGCTGAGGGCCCTGACCCCAATGTTGTGGTCCTCAAACACTTTGTTCTGACCACCCTGGCGTCCATTGCCCAGCAGACGCAAGAGGTGCTTGATGCCCTTTCCAAGATCTTCTTCAACGAAGGCTACCAGTGCAGTGTCCCTGTTCAAACCAACACTGAGGTCGAAGACCCAAAAAATGACGAGGACGACGGCCAGACTGAGGACGACGAAGAGGAGGAGTAAGCCTGTTTGGACCCTTTCTGTATTTTTGCGTCGGGCGTGTCTAAAGGCCTGGTGATGGTGTCTTTTTTCCTAGGTGATGGTGGGCTTTGTTTTGAAATCTCTCCCGCTATTTTTGTTGCCTGACTTGTCAGGACTGGTTGTCTCAAAGGGTTAAGGATCCTTAGTATTTTTTCTTTTCTTTGTACTCAGCTGAACGTTATTTTTGTACAAGGTTTTGGGTCAACCTGAAAAACCTGTTTGTTATAAAAAGCTTACTTATCAAAAAAAAAATTACTACAACTAATCAAGAATAATCTAAAATGAATCTTCAACAGTAATTTTACAATTTTACTACAAACAAAGTTTTAGGAACTAGTCTTCTTTTTCTTTCCAAAGTAGATATTTGGTAGTTGATAGATAGTTGTAATTTTCTAATCTAATCATTTCCAAGTCTAATGTGCAAATGAACCTTAAAAGGAACATTTCCATTTTACGCTTTTGAAGACTATAATTCAATTTTCCTCTTTTGCAACTCTAACCCAAATTAAGGTGCTTTAACAAATATGATAAGTAATCCAATTAATAAATATACCTGCACAAATAGTTGCTTACCTTTTTGAAAGCTTTTGTAGCTTTTGTAGAGGATGTAAATCTTGGTGTCTAAGATCACCAAGTTGCTTCTTTGAGTAGGATATTGCTGATTAGTTTCTTCTTTACCAAAAAGTGGTCTCAAACTTTCTTTTACGAGCCTAGGTTTTTATGATTTGATCCTTTAATAAATCTTCTCCTTTTGCTATAGATTTGGAGAAGTCTTTGTCTCTAATATGGTACATTCTTACTGTAAGAGGTAATCTTCAAATCTCTTGAATTTGGTAGGCTTTTCTTGTCTTCAAGTCTTGTTTTTAAATTTTAACTTCAAGAAGGATATTTTTCTTAATATTTTGAATGTCTTGAGATCTTCTAAGATTTGGCACTCCTTACCAAATTTTTCTTCTTTTTTTGGGCTTGTTATCGGATGACAATAATTGTCCCAAATATTCTTCGCAAGATTATGAATATCTTGAGGTCTTATGAGATTTGGCACTACTTGCCAAATTCTTCTTCTTTTGGGCTTATTGTTGGATGGCAAAAATTGTCCCAAATGTTTTCACTATTTTCTACAGTGAATTTCTCCAATGAGTTATTCTTTGATGATTTCTTTAGTAAGGCTCTCCAAGCCTTTTAATGGATGCTCATTGAGACCTCCCTAGGGTCTTTGATCTTGTAGCTTCTTTTGGTCTTCCTTGAGACCTTTACTTTGACCTTCTGCTCTTGGAAGTGTTGGTGGTGAGATCTTCTTTTGGATCTCTAATTTTGTTGCCTCTAGATTTGAGTAGGACTCTCCTAGTTCTTTTTGTTCTTCCAAGACTATAAGTTCTTCAATGAGATCTTCTCTTGATCTCTTTACCTTCAATTTTTCTTTAGGTGCTGGATTGATTCTAAAGAAGATACTCTTCCTAAATTTCTTGTTGGAATTTTCCCAACTCACTAAATCTCCTTTCCCTACAACAAAGTATTAGTACTAAAATCTTAATATACTTCTAAATAAGATTCTCTCTTTTGGATTCTTCTTTAGGATCAAGGCTTTTGTGGCATTTTTTTAGTTTCAAGGCTTCTATGGTTTTTTTCAATATCAAGGCTTTTGTGGCCTTTTATTTTAGGATAAGACTTTTGTAGCCCTTTCTTCAATATCAAGGCTTTGTGGCCTTTTCTTCTGGATCAAGTCTTCTATGGCCTTTTCTTCTAGAACAAGGTTTTTGAGGCCTTTTCTTCTAGATCAAGGTTTTTAAGGCCTTTCTTCTAGAACAAGGCTTTTATGGTATTTTTGTCTAGATCAAGGCTTCTATGATATTTTCTTCTTCTATGAAGTTCTCAATCTAGCAATGAATATCTCGAGTCTTCTAGCTTCACCATGAATCTTCTCCAGAAGTATTCTTTCACAGTATTATTTTCTTGCATAAGGAAATAATCTCTACACTATGAAGGTATGCTAACCTTTGGGAAATGAAGTTGAAGTCTTTTAGCTTTCTATTTTAGGATGTGTTCCAATCATCTGAGAATTAATTTTCTACAATAGAAGAAACATTGAGTAATAGTTAACAAATTTTAGATATTTTGAATGATCTTCACTAGTTGATTTTTCAATCTAGAGAATTGAATGTTGATTCCTAGTATTCACGAGTTTTTCCTGTAACTCTATGGAAAATATCTAGCCAAATGTAATCTTAGTATTTTTGGAACTGAGAATTATTTCAGTCCTCACTTGTGGATATTTCTAATTCTAACACCTAGACTCTTTTAAGAAATTTTTGATAGTGGATCGTCCAATAATGCATTAGGTTGACAAAAAACTTAGAATAAATGATAATGGTGGTTTTCCTATTGATCTACTATGGCTAGATCTACCATGACTCTGATACCACAGTTAGATTTTGATGCAACATACAATGGGAGATGACAATCACAAGATATAGAATAGTATGAAAGAAAGTAAATCTGCGAGATGACTGAAATATGCTACAAATAGAAATGATGAAAATGAATAAAATGTAGCTATGGAGGAAATGGATACTCCATGAACAAAGCTACAAGACTATATTTCACCCATCACCAATATTTGGTGATCTACACAACACTATGCTACTACCTACAAATATGCTCTAAGCTTCTATATCCTGTGTGTTACAATGAGGTCCTTTTTATATAGGAATATAGGTTCCTTGGACAAGACTCTACTTAGCTATGCAAGGGACACCTTGCACATATACTAATTGCACATTGACAGTTGTGCATGTATTACATTGCATGAAGTAACTAGATAACTTCCCCCTAAAGTAATCTAATGTCCTAAGTATGTACCTAGGAAGGTACATTTACATGACCCAAATGATGTAATATAATATATTTCTAATAGGTAGAATATTTCAAGAATATTTTCTAAAGATTCAAGCTAGAGGGAAAATAACTTAGACCCCTATACTTGATTTATTGGCTAGTGAGGCCTTGTTTTTTTCATGTAGTTAGAGGTATTAAACATTGTATGAGTATAGGCTTATATATACTTATTAAAAATATCTTTTCAATTCCATTCTAGTGGAAGCATTTGTATGCAATTTTATAAAAAAATTGATATGGATGTTAATGCCCCAAAGATATTTTGTTTGATTTGTAGTTTTTGAAAGGTAACAACTATTTTTCTTGGGAGATAAAATTGAAGATTCACCTCGAGCTTAAAGAATTTTGGGAAGTGGTATGTGAAACTATGCAAAGACATGTTACTAACCCATATGAACAAATAAAATTTGATACAACTAATTAGAAATCTATATTTATTATCATGTTTAATGTATCTAATGAGATCCAACTATAAATTCATGATGCTATATATAACTACAAAATATGCATAGAATAAAATCAATAAGGTGTTTGAGTCAAAGAACTAGAATATTATTCTATACCTATAGAGCTAATTGCATTGCTTAAAGGTGAAGAGCAATGAAAATCTAGAAGGTTTTCTACAATGAAATGTTGAGTTACAAGCCTTGCCACAAGTGTTAGGTGAAATCATTAGTAATATTGTGATTTTTCTTATAGGGCTATGTGTACTATCACTAGTGTTTAGCATTTGGTAACAAATCTAAACATAAGAAATTAGAGTTCCAATTTGAGGCCTTAGAATAAACATCATTTTTGTAGGCGAGGATGATGATTCTAATGCAAAAGGATAAGGCTATACTATTTTATTTCAAAATTTTAATGCTATTTCAAAAATAAGCCCAATTTGGTATGTTTATTTGGAAGTAACCGAACACATGATAGAACAAAATGAATGGTTTATGAATCTTGAACATTCACCTTACCATGGTCAAGTAGCATTTGGATATAATTTTATACAATTTCTAGAATCAGTGATGTTAAATTACATATTGGAGAGCATACCTATCACTTGACTCAATTTCTTTACATACATCACCTTATAAAGATCTTGATTTTTGTGAATCAATTGCTTGATCATAATTTATGTGTTAAATTTTTTAAATTTGGTGCAAAGAAACACTTTCTCATTTGAGAAAAATCCAAAGGTTCAATAATCATTGCTCATGCTATTGGCATAGGTAATATATATATTAGTTTGTAGTTGTAATGCAATACAACCAAGTATTCACTACCAAGGTAGATGAAGTTGCATCACTATGACATAGGCAATTCGAAAATCTAAGATTTAACCATTTGAATTCACTTCTACATCATGATATAGTATGTGGACATTCATATTTAACAAAGCCTTATCACCTTTGTATGAGTTGTTTTGATAGAAAGTAACATCAATCTCCATTTGTTTGAAGTAGTCATAGAGTGGCTAGTCCACTCAACTTGGTACATATAAATTTATGCAAACCCATGGATTCAAGTTTCAATGGTTGTAGATATTTTCAATTTATTTTTGATGATTATACACAACAACTATGGGTTTATTTCCTAAAGATAAATAATGAAGCTTTTCATTATTTCCATGAGTTCAAATTATTTGTGGAAAACCTTGTTGGTTGTCCCATTCATGCACTCTACTCAAAAGGGTGGGAATACACTAATCATATTTTTTTACTTTCCTAAAGTAACATGGCATTAAACAATATATGATGAATGCCTACATACCTCAATTAAATACAATTGTTTAGAGGTAAAATCACACTATTTAGGAGATGGTGTGATGTATGTTGAGCAACATAAATTTAGAGCTAGTATTTTGTGCAGGAGTTGTTTGTACTAAAGTCTACTTTCTAAATCATACACCTGCACTTCCATTGAATGGTATCACACCTAAAGAGGCATGGACATGAAATATCCTTCCATATCATATATCTGCATGTTTGGATACATGACATTTATGCATATTCTAAGGCATAAATAGATGAATTTGGAGGAGGAATCCAAGTGATGCACCTTCATTGAATACAATAGTAAGTCAAAGAGATATTGTCTCATGAATCTTGACTACAAAAATGTGTATATCAGTAGAGATGTTATGTTTGATGAGAAGAATGAGTATACATTTTTTTCTAATCCATGTGTTATTGACAAAGCACTTGTTGTTTTCCAATTTTATGACAATGATGAATCCTTTGATAGAGAGGATATTGATTTTTATTTTAATAATTCAAGACCATCCACTACAAGCACCACTCATAGACAAAAGTAGTATCTTAGTATAGTTTATAAAGCAAATATATATTATGTTCCAAGTACATCTAGTTTTGGACTAAGAACTTAGAGCAGAGTTCAAAATAAGGTCAACCTAACCCTAATGAGTACTACAATGTAGACATACAAACATTCAATGGTGCATGGAGATCTTATGAATATCAAATATAAATCATTAATGAAGAATACGATGTGGCAACTTGTTGATATTCTAGTTGATAAAAACCCATTGATTGTAAGTTGATATTTAATAATAAATATAAATTTGATAGGAGCATTACCAAATACAAAGCAACATTTGTTGCAAAGGACCATGCAAATAATTAAGGAAGTTATTGGCTATGATGAAACTTTTACACCAACAGTAAGATCAAGACCATTTGGATGGTTTATGTAATGGCTAAATAATTTGAATGGAGGTTGCATCAAATGGATGTGAAGAGTGCATTTATCAGTGACAACCTTAATGAAGAAGTCTATATGACACAACCAAAGAGATCCATCATACTTTGTTAGAATAACAATGTATGTAGGCTCATAAAATATCTCTATAGGATAAAGTAGGCACCTAAATCTCGATATGTGAAGATCAATGAGAATTTTCTATGACATGGATTGTATCGTAGTCCATATGATATAAAACTCTACTTCAAAAGGTAAAGAAAATAGGTCATGATCATCATTGTGTATGTCTATGACTTGGTCATCATTAGGAGTTTGATAAAATTGAATGATTAGATTAAGAAAGCATTGAAGCATTCATTTGATATGACTAGTCTTGAACTAATATACTATTGTCCTAGTTTAGAGGTGTGGCAAATTGAGAACCATGTGTTTATGTCACAAATAAAGTATTCTAGGAGTTTTCTTAAGAAGTTTTGGATGATAAAATACAATTCCATGTACACTCCAATGGAATTAAAGTTATAACTATCATGCTATGATCCATATCCATAGGTGAATGGAACTCTCTATCACCAATTAATTAGAAACCTCATTTATCTAACATACACAAACTTGAAATCAAGTGACATTAGATCAACCAATTAGATTGATAAATATTTAAAAGAGGAGACCAAGGTTCAAGTCTTGCCAAGTGATACATGGATAATATTTAAGGTTTTTTGTAATGCCGCTATGCGGTGATGTTGTAATATGGGTGGGGTCTATTTCAATCCCATATAACTAATTTGAAAAACTATACGCAAACTTGACATCAATTATGCCATGAGTTATCTTTTATGGTTCATGCAAGAACTAAATATATTTCATTGGAAAGCAACAAAGTGGTTACTCAAGTATATCCATGGTACAACTAAATATGGTCTAGAGTATAAGAAGAACAATCCATTTTTCTTAATGGGTTGTATGGATGCAGACTATGTAGAATCCATTGCTGATAAAAGATCTACTATTAGAGATGTATTCTTTTTGGGATTTAGAATGATTTCTTAGGGAAATAAAAGCAACATATTATTGCTCATTCTTTCGTTAAGGTTGAATATCATGTTGTAGGAGGATCTATCTATAAGGTAATATGGTTATATTATATCTTGTTGGGAATGAGCATCCCACAAAAGAAATTAGCAATCCTAAGTTATGTAAATCAAGGCATTATGAAGTCTATAGCCTTTCAAGAGGGAAACTATTTTCTTTTTTATTAAATGTGTTCTCATTTGTTATATAATTTTTGAAGTCTATAGCCTTTCAAGATGGAAAATCCTTCTTCGAGTGAAAGAAGTGGATTGGATCAACAACCATAGTTTGAACGACTGGAATGCATCTCATCAAAATCCCTACGGTTGGAATGCTATCCAATGCAATAGTTTCGATTTTGTTACTGCTCTTAATCTCACTGCTGCTTCAATTTCTGGAAGGCTGACATCTGCTTTATGCGACCTTCCAAATTTGACAATGCTCATACTCTAGGAGAACTCTTTCAGCGGTCTGTTTCCCGACGGACTATTGAAATGCAAGCTTTTGGAGAACCTTGATGTGTCATATAATCATTTCATCGAAAACTTGCCCAATATCCTCAATGAATTGAGTGAATTGAGAGTTTTGGACTTGTCACATAATGCTTTCTCTGGCCATGTTCCTATAGCTTTTGGCTTCTTGCCAAAGGTCAAAGCTCTCTTCTTCCACGCAAATAGTTTGAGCAGGACGATCCCCACTTTTCTAGGGAAGCTGATGACGTTGACCAACTTGACCATTGGTGAAAATCCTCTGCATCCTAGGGAGATTGTTAGAAATAATAATCCAGATTTCACACCTCCTTCGCCAGACTGTGCTCCAAAATTGGGTGAAGCTGGACTGCACTCGTGCAGTTGGGGATCCCGACAAAAAGGTTTGACATGACATCGCACCTACCCTCTAACAGATGTGACATCTGACAGATCCGATCGCTACAAAAGTTAATGCCAATTCGATGATTGGTCAAAAACCCTAGTTGAGGGCCTGGTCAGAACCTGTCAGAGGACAAACCCTATCTTCCTCTCTTCACGGCTATATAAGGCAGTTCAGGTATTTTAGACACAAGCAGTAGAGAGGAGAAGAGCATGGAAGAGCAGAGAAAGTGAGAAGAGCATTTCAGTGAGCAGTGTGGCTCATCTGATTAATGTATGAGCAACTAACTCGACATTTTGCATTTCAGTTTATCCTGCAACTTAGTCTATAGATGTTGTTATTTCCTCAGTTGAGGACTTCTGTAAACCTCGTTTCATATGAATAAAGTTTGTTGTTGTTTTAGGCATCTTTAGGTTTTGTAGTTATTTTATGTGCTAAATTTTGTTGCTCTCTGTACAAATTGCCTCAGAGCGATTTCATTCAGGTTCTATAAGTTAGAGCTCAGATCCAAAACTTTGCTATCAGTTTCGATGTTTTTCTCCTCCCATCCAAGTAAGCAATTCCCGTAGCTGCACAAGCATTCCGAGCAAAAAATATTGTAGAGCCAAAGTTGGCTAAGTCAGAAGAAGTTTTCCAAGTTTGCTATTGTAACCTGACTGTGCTCGAGATCCGAGTGTAGACTGAGTGTGCAACCGAAGCCTAACTTCGCCGTGCGCTGTCCAAAGCTTGCACTTTACCCTCGAAGTTAGAATTTGGAAAATATTTGTGCACCATCTGCACTTTTCCCTGCATCGTGCAAAGTTTGCTTGCCTCTGATGTGCATCGTTCGGACTTTAGGAAATCTCCCCTATTGCGCCCTGCGTAGTCCATCTGGCGCCCCCGACGTTCGCACTACACTGTCTGTTGAGCGTAGTCTGCACTCCGCTCTCGACATCCAGACATCGGCGAATTCAAAACTAAAATTCTTCAAATTGGTATTAGAGCGACTGATCCCTTGATGCGGAGAATGAAGTAGAATGGCTTCCATGAGCAACAACAATTTGTAGTTGCAGATCTCACGCTTCAACAGGAAAATTTATGATTATTGGAGCATCCAGATGAAGATCCTATTCGAATCTCAGGAGCTATGGGAGTTAGTCGATAATGGCTACCCAAAATCGATAGATGTAGCAACACTGGCCATCCTCTCTCAACCAGACAAGGATTTGTTGAAAGAAAACACGAAGGACCAGAAGGCCCTCTTCTACATCATGCAAGCGATCGAAGAGTCCATCTTCCCATGGATCACATCAGCCACCAAAGTAATGTAGGCCTAGGAGATTTTGGCTAGCTCGTACCAGGGCACCAATAAGGTAAAGTTGGTGAAACAACAGATACTCAAGAGGGAGTTTGAAAATCTACAAATGAGTGAGTCCGAGTCCAAGAGTGATTTCTTCACCCGAACGATGAACATTATCAACCAGATGTGGTTGAACAAAGAAAATGTGCAGAGCTAGAGAATCATGGAGAAGATTCTCAGAAATCTGCCTGCCAAGTTTTACTCGGTTGTGATAGCAATCGAAGAGTCAAGGGATATGACAACCCTCTCGATAGACGAACTCATGGGTTCATTACAGACACATGAACAGAGGCTGAGCCATTCATCTTAGACCTCTCTAGAGAAAGCATTCAAGTCTTAGGTCTCATTTCAAGACAATAATAGACAAGATTCCCACCATGGCGCCTCTAGTTCTCACAGAGGAAGAGGCAAATGCAGGCGTGGTAAAGGCAACAAGTAAGGAGAAAGTTCAAACCCTAACGAAGGGGAGACCAACTGTAACTTCCATCAGCAAGGTGGAAGAGGTAGTTCAAGAAATTAGCAAGATGTATCTGGTTAGAAGAAGGACATGTCAAAGGTCCAGTGCTATTTCTGTAAGAAGCTTGGCCATTACATCTCACAATGCAAAAAACGGATGGCTACAGAGAACCAGTAGCAAGCCCATTATACGGATGAAATTGGAAATGCGATAGGAGGAAATTTGTTGTTGACTTGCAACATTGAGGAGGAGTGCCAGAAGAATGTCTAGTACTTAGACAATGGGTGCAACAACCACATGACGGGGAACAAGGAGATGTTCTCCCAACTGGATGAAACAGTCCAGTCTGAAGTGAAGATGGGGAACAACAACAAGGTTCCCGTAATGGGGAAAGGAAAAATCCTCATTCGCACCAGGCACGGTGAACGAAAGCATATCTGTGATGTCTACTATGTTCCTGGCCTAAAGCACAACCTGCTAAGCGTTGTACAACTTGTGCATAAGGGACATACGATCTAGTTCAAATATGGAGCTTGCACCATCAGAGACAAGTCGCATGTGCAGATTGCTATAGTGTCCATGATGAAGAACAAAATGTTTCCACTGTATATTCAGAATGAATCATTGATGTCTCTCATTGCAGTTGTGAAAGATGCTACCTAGCTGTGGCATCTCAAATTTGGTCACCTAAACTTTAGTGGCCTGAATCAACTACACAAGAAGCATATGGTGAAGGGTTTACCCCTGATAGAGCAGCAAAATCAAGTTTGTGAGGGTTTCTTAGTTGGCAAACAACATAGGGATTCATTCCATTTCGATCAATCTTGGATAGCATCATAGCCATTGGAGCTGGTGCACTTAGACATTTGCGGTCCGATGCAGACTAGCGCGTTTGTCGACAACAGATACTTCTTAACATTCATAGATGACTTTAGCCGAAAGACTTGGATCTATGCCATCAAGCTAAAGTTAGAGGTATTTGCCAGATTTAAGGAGTTCAAGGCTTTGGTGGAGAAATAGAGGGGATATCAGATCAAGACTCTCAGGACAGATGGCGGAGGTGAATACATCTCCAATGAATTTCATAACTATTGCAAGTAGCATAGAATTTGAATGAAGTTCACTGCTAGATACACGCCACAGCAAAATGGCATAGCTGAGAGGAAGAATCGAACCATCATGGAGATGGCACGAAGCATGATTAAGGCGAAGTGATTGTCGCATGAATTTTGGGCAGAGGCTATAACATGTGTAGTCTACCTGCTGAACAGATGTCCCACCAAAAGTGTGAAGGACAAAATCCCTTAGGAGGCCTGGAGCGGTGTGAAGCCAAGTGTGGCTCACTTACGTGTGTTCGGGTGCATTGCATATGCACATGTTCCAGAAGAGAAGCGACAAAAGTTGGATGATAGAGCTGAGAAGTGCATTTTCACAGGGTACAATGAGCAGGCAAAGGCATATAGGTTGTACAACCCTGTGACGAAGAAGCTCATCATCAGCCATGATGTGAAATTTCTTGAAGATGAAGCCTAGAACTGGAAGTCAAAGACTGGCCGATCAGAGCTAGTAGTAGTAGAGTATGTTGACTTGGAAGAAGGAAGTGTGCAACCACCGTAACTTCTAGCAGCAATAGCGGTGCTAGTAGTAGCACAACCACTTCATCCCGGTCGCCTCCATGTGCAAGTATAATCTAGAACCTGGCAATGCCAACGAAGAGAAGGAGCTTGCAAGAAATCTACGAGGCAACCCAAATCCACATAGATGAAGAGTACTCTGACTTCGCATTCTTTATTGAAGTTGATCTAGTAGAGTTTGAAGACGCAAGTCAGAATAAGAAGTGGGTGCATGCGATGGATGAGGAGATAGTAGCCATTTAAAATAATGAGACATGGCAGTTGGCTGATCTTCCAGTAGGAAAGAAGACCATTGGGGTCAAGTGGGTGTATAAGACAAAGTTCAACGCCCAAGGAGACATTGACAAGCATAAGGCTAGACTGGTGGCGAAGGGTTACAAGTAGAAGTCAGGCATGGATTACCATGAGGTATATGCGCCTGTAGCCCGACTTGACACAGTCAGGATGATCCTAGCATTGGTAGCCCAACAAGGTTGGAAGATGTACCAGATGGGTGTCAAGTCAGCATTCCTCAACGGAGTGTTAGAGGAAGATGTTTACATAGACCAGCCACCAGGTTACGAAATTGAAGGGCAAGAGGGCAAAGTCCTGAAGCTGAAGAAGGCCCTGTACGATTTGAAGCAGGTACCTTGGGCTCGGTACAACTGGATTGACAGCTATTTTTAGGAAAATGGGTTTATAAAATGCCCATATGAGCACACCCTGTACATGGAGACAAATGAAGTAGGTGAGCTCATTATCGTCTACTTGTATGTGGACGATTTGATTTATACTGGCAATAGTAATGTTCTGTTCGATCAGTTCAGAACAGCCATGAAGGAGTTCAAGATGATAGACTTAGGGCTAATGAAGTATTTTCTTGGCATTGAAGTTGACCAATCGGCACATGACATCTTCATTTCTCAGGGCAAGTATGCGAAGGATTTCCTGAAGCGGTTCAAGATGGAGGACAACAAACTTGCAATCACACCTATAGCCACAGGTTTAAAGCTGAGCAAATTGGATTCAGGGAGGAATGTAGATCCAACCCTGTTCAAGAGGCTAGTTGGCAGTCTGATGTATTTGAATACAACTCGACTAGATTTGATGTTCGGAGTCATTCTGATCTATCATTTCATGGAGACTCTGAAGGACATGCACTGGCAAGCAGGCAAGAGGATCTTGAGCTATGTCAACAGGACGCGAAACAATGGCCTATTTTATGCCAGGTAGGACCAGTTGGAACTGGTGGGCTTCATAGATAGTGACTAGGCTGGCAGTATCGACGATCAAAAGAGCACCTTTGGGTATGCTTTCCATCTCGGATCGGGGGTAGTCTCATGGGCATCCAAGAAACAACCCATAATTGTGTTGTCCACAATCGAAGCAAAATATGTCATCGCCACGTCAGCCACATGCCAGGCAGTTTGGCTATGAAGAGTTCTGAGTGAACTAAACTATCCTCCGAAAGATGCGACAATAATTTTTTGTGATAACAATCCGGCCATCGTACTATCAAAGGATCCCGTGTTCCATGGCCGAACGAAGTACATCGATATTCGTTATCACTTCTTCAGAGAGTTGGTGAAGTTCAAAGAAATTCAACTGCAATTTTGTAGATCCAAGGAGCAGTTGGCAGATATTTTCATGAAGCCTTTGAAGGAGGAAGACTTTAGTAGATTACGAGAGTAGCTTGGAGTCAAAGCGCTCGTGAAATCAAGCTTAAAGGAGGGTGTTAGAAATAATAATCCAGATTTCACGCCTCCTCCGCCAGACTGTACTCCAAAATTGGGCGAAGTCGGACTGCGCTCATGCAGTTGGGGATCCCGACAAAAAGGTTTGACATGACATCGCACCTACCCTCTGATAGATGTGACATCGACAGATCCGATCGTCATAGAAGTTAATGCCAGTTCGACGATTGGTTAAAAACCCTAGTTGAGGGCCTGTTAGAACCTGTCAGAGGAAAAACCCTATCTTCCTCTCTCTACGGTTATATAAGGCAGTTCGGGTGTTTCAGACACAAGCAGTAGAGAGGAGAAGAGCGTGGAAGAGCAGAGAAAGTGAGAAGAGCATTTCAGTGAGTAGTGTGGCTCATCTGATTAATGTCCGAGTAGCCGACTCGACATTTTGTCTTTCAGTTTATCCTGCAGCTTAGTCTGCAGATGTTGTTATTTCCTTAGTTGAGGACTTCTGTAACCCTCGTTTCATATGAATAAAGTTTGTTGTTGTTTTAGGCATCTTTAGGGTTTGTAGTTATTTTATGTGCTAAAGTTTGTTGCTCTCTATACAAATCACCTCAGAGCGATTTTGTTTGGGTTCTATAAGTTAGAGCTCAGATCCGAAACTTTGCTATTAGTTTCGGTGTTTTTCTCCTCCCAGCCAAGCAAGCAATTCCCGCAGCCACGCAAGCCTTTCGAGCAAAAAATATTGTAGAGCCAAAGTTGGCTAAGTCGAAAGAAGTTTTCCAAGTTCGCTGTCGCAACCCGAATGCGCCCGAGATCCGAGCGCAGCCTTGAGTGTGCAATCGAATCCTGAAGTCAGGCGCAGTTCGCACTTTGTCGTTCATCGTTCGAAGTTTGCACTTCACCCCCAAAGTCGGACTTCGGAAAATCTTTGTGCGCCATCCACACTTCGCCCTGCATCGTGCGAAGTCCGCTTGCCTCTGCTGTGCACCGTTCCGACTTTTGGAAATCTCCCTTATTGCACCCTGTGCCCTACACAATCTATCTGGCACCCCCGACATTTGCACTGTGCCATCCGCTAAGCACAGTCTACACTCCGCTCTTGACGTCCAGATGTCGGCGAATTCAAAACTAAAATTCTTCAAATTGGTATAAGAGCGATTGATCCCTTGATGCAGAGAATGAAGAAAAATGGCTTCAATGAGCAACAACAATTTGCAGTTGCAGATCCCACACTTCAACGGGAAAAATTATGATTACTAGAGCATCCAGATGAAGATCATGTTCGGATCTCAAGAGCTGTGGGAGTTAGTCGAGAATGGCTACCTAGAATCGGAAGATGCAATAGCATTGGTTGCCCTCTCTCAAGCAGACAAGGATATGTTGAAAGAGAACACGAAGAAGGACCAGAAGGCCCTCTTCTACATCATGCAAGTGGTCGAGGAGTCCATCTTCTCATGGATTGCATCAGCCACCAAAGCGAAGCAGGCCTGGGAGATTCTGGCCAGCTCGTACCAAGGCACCAATAAGGTAAATTTGGTGAAACTACAGATGCTCAGGAGGGAGTTTGAAAATCTATAGATGAGTGAGTCCAAGTCCATGAGTGATTTCTTCACCCGGATGATGGACATTATCAACCAGATGCGGTTGAATGGAGAAAATGTGCAGAGCTAGAGAATCATGGAGAAGATTCTCAAAAGTCTACCTGCCAAGTTTGACTCGGTTGTGATAGCAATCAAAGAGTCGAGGGATCTGACAACCCTCTCGATAGACGAACTCATGGGTTCATTGTAGACACATGAACAGAGTCTGAGTCATTCCTCTCAAACCTCTTTAGAGAAAGCATTCAGGGCTCAGGTCTCATTTCGAGACAGTGGCAGACAAGATTCCCACCATGGCGCCTCTAGTTCTCACGGAGGAAGAGGCAAAGGCAAGCATGGGAAATGCAACAAGCAAGGAGGAAGGTCAAACCCTAGCAAAGGGGAGACCAACTAGTAACTTCCATCAGCAAGGTGGAAGAGGCAGTTCGAGAAATTAGCAAGCTAGATCTGGTCAGAAGAAGGACATGTCAAAGGTCCAGTGCTATTTCTGCAAGAAGTTTGGCCATTACATCTCACAATGCAGAAAATGGATGGCCATGGAGAACCAGTAGCAAGCCCATTACACGGATGAAACTAGAAATGCGGTAGGAGGAAATGTGTTGTTGACTTGCAACATTGAGGAGGAGTGCCAAAAGAATGTCTGGTACTTAGATAGTGGGTGCAGCAACCACATGATGGGGAACAAGGAGATGTTCTCCCAACTGGATGAAACAATCTAGTCCGAAGTGAATATGGGGAACAACAACAAGGTTCCCATAATGGGGAAAGGAAAAATCCTCATCCGCACTAGGCATAGCGAACGGAAGCATATCTGTGACGTCTACTATGTGCCTGGCCTAAAGCACAACCTGTTGAGCATTGGACAACTCATGCAAAAGGGACATACGGTCCAGTTCAAAGATGAAGCTTGCACCATCAAAGACAAGTCGCATGGGCAGATTGCTATAGTGTCCATGACGAAGAACAAAATGTTTCCACTGCAGATTCATAATGAATCATTGATGTCTCTGAGTGTAGTTGTGAAAGATGCTACCTGGCTGTGGCATCTCAGATTTGGTCACCTAAACTTTAGTGGCCTGAATCAACTGCACAAGAAGCATATGGTGAAGGGTTTACCCCTGATAGAGCAGCAAAATCAAGTTTGTGAGGGCTGCTTAGTCGACAAACAACATAGGGATTTGTTCCCTTTTGGTCAATCTTGGAGAGCATCACAACCATTGGAGCTGGTGCACTCAGACATTTGCGGTCCGATGCAGACCAACATGTTTGTCGACAACAAATACTTCTTAACATTCATAGATGACTTCAGCCAAAAGACTTGGATCTATGCCATCAAGCTAAAGTCAGAGGCATTTGCCATATTTAAGGAGTTCAAGGCTCTGGTGGAGAAACAAAGCGGATATCAGATCAAGACTCTCAAGAGAGATGGCGGAGGTGAATACATCTCCAACGAATTCCATAACTACTGCAAGTAGCACGGAATTCGAAGGCAGTTCACTGCCAGATACATGCCAAAGCAAAATGGCGTAGTTGAGAGGAAGAACCGAACCATCATGGAGATGGCACAAAGCATGATGAAGGCGAAGGGATTATCGCATGAATTTTGGGCAGAGGTCGTAACATGTGTAGTCTACTTGCTGAACAGATGTCCCACCAAAAGTGTGAAGGATAAAATCCCTTAGGAGGCCTAGAGTGGTGTGAAACCAAGTGTGGCTCACTTACGTGTGTTCGAGTGCATTGCATATGCACATGTTCTAGAAGAGAAGCGGCAAAAGTTGGATGATAGAGCTGAGAAGTGCATTTTCACAGGGTACAGTGAGCAGGCGAAGGCATATAGGTTGTACAACCTTGTGATGAAGAAGCTCATCATCATCCGTGATGTAAAATTTCTTGAAGATGAAGCCTAGAACTGGAAGCCAGAGACTGGCCAGTCAGAGCCAGCAGTAGTACAGTCTGTTGACTTGGAAGAAGTGTGCAGCCACCTGCAACTTCCAACAGCAGCAACGGTGCTAGCAGTAGCACAACCACTCCATCTCGGTCGCCTCCATGTGCAAGTAGAATCCAAAACCTGGCGACACCAGCGAAGACAAGGAGCTTCCAAGAAATCTACGAGAAAACCCAAACCCACATAGATGAAGAGTACTCTGAATTTGCATTCTTTACTGAAGTTGATCCAGTAGAGTTCGAAGACGCAAGTCAGAATCATAAGTGGGTGCATGCGATGGATGAGGAGATAGCAGCCATTGAAAAGAATGAGACATGGCAGCTGGCTGATCTTCTAGCAGGAAAGAAGACCATTGGGGTCAAGTGGGTGTATAAGACAAAGTTCAATGCCCAAGGAGACATTGACAAGCATAAGGTCATATTGGTGGCGAAGGGTTACAAGTAGAAGTCAGGCATCGATTACCATGAGGTATATGCGCCTGTAGCCCGACTTGACATAGTCAGGATGATCTTGGCATTGGCAGCCCAACAAGGTTGGAAGATGTACCAGATGGATGTCAAGTCAGCCTTCCTCAACGGAGTGTTAGAGGAAGAGGTCTACATAGACCAGCCACCAAGTTACGAAATTGAAGGCCAAGAGGGCAAAGTCCTAAAGCTAAAGAAGGCCCTATACGATTTGAAGCAGGCGCCCTAGGCTTGGTATAGCCGGATTGACAGCTATTTTTAGGAAAATGGGTTTGTAAAATGCCCATATGAGCACACCTTGTACATGAAGACAAATGAAGCAGGTGAGCTCATTATCGTCTGCTTGTATGTGGACGATTTGATTTATACTGGCAATAGCAATGTCCTGTTCGACCAGTTTCGAACAGCCATGAAGAAGGAGTTCGAGATGACGGACTTAGGGTTGATGAAGTATTTTCTCGGCATTGAAGTTGACCAATTAGCAGATGGCATCTTCATTTCTCAAGGCAAGTATGCGAAGGATGTCCTGAAGCGGTTCAATATGGAGGACAACAAACCTGCCATCACACCTGTAGCCACAAGTTTGAAGATGAGCAAATTGGATTCAGGGAGGAATGTAGATCCAACCCTATTCAAGAGGCTAGTTGGCATTCTGATGTATTTGACTACAACTCGGCCAGATCTGATGTTCGGAGTCAGTCTGATTAGTTATTTCATGGAGACTCCAAAGGACATGCAATGGCAAGCAGGCAAGAGGATCTTGCACTATGTCAATGGGACACGAAACAATGGCCTATTTTATGCCAGGCCGGACCAGTTGGAACTGGTGGGCTTCACAGATAGTGACTAGGCTGGTAGTACCGATGATCGGAAGAGCACCTCCGGGTATGCTTTCCATCTCGAATCAGGGGCAGTCTCATGGGCATCCAAGAAACAACCCATCATTGCGTTGTCCACAACCGAAGCAGAATATGTCACCGCCACGTCAGCCGCATGCCAGGTAGTTTGGTTGCGAAGAGTTCTGAGTGAACTGAACTATCCTTCGGAAGGCGCGACAACAATTTTTTGTGATAACAATTCGGCCATCGCACTGTCAAAGGATCCCGTGTTCCATGGCCGGATGAAGCACATCGATATTCGTTATCACTTCATCAGAGAGTTGGTGAAGTCCGAAGAAATTCAACTACAGTTTTGCAGATCCAAGGAGCAGTTGGCAGATATCTTCACGAAGCCTTTGAAGGAGGAAGACTTTAGCAGATTGCGAGAGCAGCTTGGAGTCAAAGCGATCATGAAATCAGGCTTAAAGGAGGGTGTTAGAAATAATAATCCAAATTTCATGCCTCCTCCGCCAGACTGCGCTCCAAAATTGGGCGAAGCCGAACTACGCTCGCGCAATTGGGGATCCCGGCAAAAAGGTTTGACATGACATCGCACCTACCCTCTGATAGATGTGACATCTGACAAATTTGATCGTCACAGAAGTTAATGCCAGTTCAGCGATTGGTCAGAAACCCTAGTTGAGGGCCTGTCAGAACCTGTCAGAGGACAAACCCTATCTTCCTCTCTCTGCGGCTATATAAGGCAGTTCGGGTATTTCAGACATAAGCAGTAGAGAGGAGAAGAGCATGGAAGAGTAGAGAAAGTGAGAAGGGCGTTTCAGTGAGCAGTGTGGCTCATCTGATTAATGTTCGAGCAGTCGACTCGACATTTTACCTTTCAGTTTATCCTGCAGCTTAGTCTGCAGATGTTGTTATTTCCTCAGTTGAGGACTTCTGTAACCCTCATTTCATATGAATAAAGTTTGTTGTTGTTTTAGGCATCTTTAGGGTTTGCAGTTATTTTATGTGCTAAAGTTTGTTGCTCTCTGTACAAATCGCCTCAGAGCGATTTCGTTCGGGTTCTATAAGTTAGAACTCAGATCCGAAACTTTGCTATCAGTTTCGGTGTTTTTCTCCTCCCAACCAAGCAAGCAATTCCCACAGCCGTGCAAGCCTTCCGAGCAAAAAATATTGCGGAGCCAAAGTTGGCTAAGTCGGAAGAAGTTTTCCAAGTTCGCTGCCGCAACCCGACTGCGCCCGAGATCCGAGCGCAGCCCGAGTGCGCAACCGAAGCCTGATGTCGGGCACAGTCTGCACTTCGCCGTGCGCCATCCGAAGTTCACACTTCGCCCCTGAAGTCGGACTTTAGCAAATCTCTGTGCGCCATCCGCACTTCGCCCTGTGCCATGCGAAGTCCGCTTGACTCCGCTGTGCACCGTTCGAACTTCGGGAAATCTCCCCTGTTACGCCCTGCGCAGTCCGTCTGGCGCCCTCGACGTTCGCACTGCGCCGTCCGTTAAGCGCAGTCTGCACTCCGCTCCCGACGTCCAGACGTCGGCGAATTCAAAACTAAAATTCTTCAGCGATACCCAAAGAGTTTGGGAATTTGAAGTGGCTGCAGCAGCAATTGTGGCTATACAATTGCAATCTCACCGGAGAAATTCCAAATTCTTTCGGTAATCTAACACAGCTGGAATGGTTAGATCTGTCCCAGAATCGTCTGTCTGGCGATATTCCAACTAGTTTAATGGCTCTGTTGAAGATGAGATTTTTGCTGCTCTATCAGAACAACCTGTCAGGTAAACATTCACGAAGATAATTCCTTAATCCCGACCAATCGGGGGGACGAACCTGGCAACCTGCGGCATTTGACGGAGTTAAAGCTATTCGGTAACAACCTCACGGGATGGCTACCCCAAAGTTTAGGAACTTACTCCAGTATTGTTCTCGTGGATGTGACGGGTTGCGGTTTGGAAGAACCTCTACCCAAAAATCTGTGAAGAGCGAGAACGCTTTATTCGTTGGCTCTCTCTTCAAACAATTTCAACGGAAGTCTGCCTACTTCCCTGGAAGACTGCGAAAGCCTACATTACGTACAACTCTACAACAACTTGCTGAATGGTGAGATTCCTGCGGGGCTGTGGGGCGCTCCAAATCTCGTTCAATTGTTTCTTCAGGACAATAAGTTCCAAGGGCAGATTTCTGCTGCGGTTGGCCGAGCAAAGAATCTGGTTCACCTGGACATAAGCAACAACAGATTTGGTGGGAGCATTCCTGCGCAAGTTGGACAGCTGAGAAGTCTCGACTCACAGGTGAAATCCCTGCATCTTTGGGCGCCATGCCCGTGCTGACTTTTCTTGACCTTTCAAACAACTTGCTTTCCGGGGAAATTCCTTCTCAATTAGGAAGTTTGAGATTAAACGTGCTTAATGTATCTGGCAATCAGTTGTCTGGCCCAGTCCCTGCCGCACTAGACATCCCAGCTTATAGTTTTCTCAATAATCCCGGCCTATGTGGTGATAGAAAGTTGGGGATCCCTTCGTGTTCCTCTTCTACCAAATTATTATCTAAGCGTTTAGCTTCAATTCTCGTGCCATCTTTAATGGTTGCAGCCGTCGCATTGCTCTTCATTTCTTTGTGTTGCTTCAGAATTTTCTCTCCCAAAACACCGATAGGCAATTTCTTGTGGAAATTAATACCCTTTCAGTCGTCTTTCCACATTGACGAGTTATACATCCTTAGAAACTTGACGGAGAATAATGTAATTGGATCCGGAGGCGCAGGAAAAGTTTACAAAGTCACTCTCCAAAACCAAGAGACTGTAGCGGTTAAGAAAATCCAGATCAAATCAGCCAGATCGAAGAGCAAAGCACAACAAGAGAAGAATGAACTCGAAGTGGAGGTGAATACGCTGGGACTGATCCGGCATCTCAACATCATAAAGCTTCTGTGTTGCATTTCAAGCGAAGAGGCCGACTACAAGCTGTTGGTATACGAATACATGCCCAACGGCAGTTTGTTCGATCGCCTTCATAGACCGGAAACGGCGTTGCTATGGCCCATACGCTATAACATTGCTCTTGGGGCGGCTCGTGGGTTGAAGTATATGCATCATGATTGCACCCCTCCCATTATGCACAGAGATGTGAAATCAAGCAACATCTTGTTGGACGCTGACTTTCAGGCTAAAATTGCTGATTTTGGCCTATCCAGACTGCTCGAAAATTTGGGCCATGACTATTGTGTGTCTGGGTATGTAGGGTCGCACGGATACATAGCCCCAGGTACAATTTTCTTTATACATTTGAAATTTGTTTTTATTTTCTTTTTTAATTTTTAATTTTTTTGGAAAAAAATACTATGTCATTTTTGTGAATTGTGTTGCAGAGTATGCCGAAAGATCGAAAGTGAACGATAAGATAGACGTCTATAGCTTCGGGGTGGTACTGTTAGAATTGGTGAGTGGAAAGAAGGCTATCGGGGAGGTTGAATATGGGGTAGGAGTTGACATTGTGGCCTGGATCCGCAACACAATTTGTATGGGGAAGAACGAGCAGGGAGTTTTGGACCGGCGAATAGTAGATATGAAGTACACGGAGCAAATGCTGCGTGTGTTGCGCGTGGGGTTGCTTTGCACGCACAGGTCGCCCAAGCAGCGGCCATCAATGAGGGACGTGGTGGACATGTTGTATACGTGCAATGTAGATGAACAAAGAAGGGAGAAGATAACTTTACAGCATTCGAGGAGTCCGAGCGAATCTGGATCCGTTTCTTGTACGACGCCTCATTACGAGAGTGAGAATGAGGAGGCCGTTTTTTCTAGTTAGATATAGAATTTTTTTCAATTGTAAAGTTGTAAACGAGGCCGTTTTTTAATTTTTTTTTTTTTAAATTGTAAAGTTGTAAGCGAGGCCGTTTTTTTTGAATTTTTTTCAAAAACTTGTAAACTAATGGTGAGGGTTTTGATACCTCATTAAAACCAATGTTTTATTTAATGGTGCAGTGGCCTTTCTGAAAGAAATCAAAAAGTAAAACCACAACATGTCAAAGATTTTAATTACACTATGCTCAAAAATGGATAAACGGAATACTTAAAAAAAAGTTTAATCAAAAAGTAAAACCACAGCATGTCAAAGATTTTAATTACACTATGCTCAAAAATGGATAAACGGAATACTAAAAAAAAATTAGATGTAACTATAGAACCACAGAGTCAGCGAATACTCACTAAATGGTAGCGATCTAGTGATGTGATGCATTAAAGTTTTTGTAATGGCTTCGCATGTGTTGACACTAATAGAGTGTAACTATTCCGAAAATTACCCAAACCTTCTAACAGATGCACTAACATGTGAAAATACAACCTACGTGCAGGTAGAATGCTGTCAGCTATGTTATGGAACCATGGAACCATTATAATTTAATGGTAGATTTTAATTGTTTTTTTTAAATATAAGGAAATTGGTTAGTAAATTATATTATTTTAGTAAGAGTTTAAATTATAGGGGTTGTTGATTTGGACATGGTAATGGAGAGGCCACCGGTTCATAGGGGCTGCTCCCAATAAGCATCGGGCCACGAATTTGGCTGCTCCCAACAAGCATATTCCAATGGGAGCCGTGACGGGGAGGCCATCGGTCATAGGGGTTGCTCCTAACAAGAATATTTCAATGGGACCATATTTCAACTCGTTGTTGTTGATTAGGGTTGAGGGGAAGCCCGAATGTATTATAATTGTTGATCTTGTAACACTCAAAAAATTCAAGCACACTATACTTTTTTATTACTTTTGCAAATTAATACTTGAAACCTAAATTTAATTTTAATTGATTTTCTTAAACTTCTTAATCAATTATAATATAACAATAAAAATTGAGCAAGTAACTTCTAGGTAGGATAGCCTGCGTTAAGAATGAACAATGAATATATAATTTAATGGTGTTTAATATTTGTACGCTTTTCGCTTATACTTTAACAAAGGACATTAAAAAATTAATGCGTGTTACCCATATACTATAGTTATATCTCTCGCATCACGTGAGTGTTTCACGATAGTAACATATCTCATTTCAGTTTAGAGTCATTTTTTTATCTTAAACATTATATTTATCATCTATTTTTATTTTTAAATTATTAAATATATAAATATTTAGTATTTATATATTTTAAGAAATATTTGATTTTTATTGATAGGTTGAGATTTTGAAAATAAAATTAATTTTTTTTATATATATTTATATAATTGTAAGAATTTTATCAAAATATTTTTTTAATATGGTTATACCAACACTAATGTTATCATTATAAGAAATAATAAACTTACATTATTCTTTTTATATATAAAAGATTTAGAAACTAATAAATAGGTATACTCTATGAGATGTGTACAAAAGATAATAATAGGTAATTGAAATCTTAATCTCCTAAAGATAATGCAACTAATGAACCACTACACTAACGAGATTTGATTGGAGTTAGATGTTTGGTGCATCTTAAATATAGTATATTATATTTTTTTAATACTTTGAATAAAATAAAAATAGATAAAAAAAGTGTTGCATAGGGTAACTAAACCTTGATCCTTTGAGGCACAAAGTAAAATACTAGCCATTATGTTGTAGCTATTATTAGAAGCCATATTCCTCATGTTCAATAACAACATGAAGAGTGTGCTTTGTAAAAAAGGAAAATATGAGAGGTATAATACCTCATGATCTTATTGATGAGAAAGGCTTTTAAAAGGATTGCACTTGTGGAGGTAGTAAGGTAAGTTATTGCTTCGATTATGTATGATTAGTCTAAATATCTTATGAGTGACATAACAATAAGAAGTAAATACTATCCAAATCCAACCTTACTACTTATGGTGATTTGAACCATATATCTACCAAATGCAAGTGAGTTTATCAATTTTCATACCAACAAGCCTACTAGAGTTAGTATCATACTAGAAAAAAATAATAATGCCAACTAAGTTCATTTTACACAAAACATATTCCACACAATGCTTCCATATGCAAAATTTATGGACTCTAAAAGTTTGGGTATATTAGTACTAAAAATTTAAGAAAAATCCAAGCCTTAGGAAGAAATTCACCAATCAAATATGAACATGTGTTACATCCTAAAAGTGACACTGATGTTATGTAGATATCATCTCTAACTACACTATCAACTATGCTAGTATGATAAATAGGAAGCTAAAATATGGCCAAATTTGATGAGTAGACTTCTCATATATATATATATATATAGAAAGTTAAAATTTAAGCTTATATCGATCAAGCTCATGTTGGGAAATTCAAGGGATTACATGGATTAGTATTTGAATCTACCACTTGAGTTAGAGGAGTCTTAATGCTAACTAAGGTAGCCATCTCCTTGCATGTACCCCTTGGGAGGTAAAATACCTCAAACAAATATTATCTAATGCACTAGATATAATTGCACACATTAGAAGGATGTGGAAGTGTCACAGTTCAACCATGCAACCTTCTAAATACCATTGAAATATTCTAACATTATCCCATGTCATGGATTAAGCATGTACACCTACATTTTCTACCTCATTCATTGTGCCAATATATAAAAAATTTCTACACCCAATCCACCCCTTGGCCATACCCCTAAAAAGATAGAGAAGGATGTTGTTGTGATTCAAACTCAACATGATAGGTTTACAAAATAAATTCCTTGATGATGATACTTTCATTAATTGAAGTGATTTCATTAAAGAGCTAAAAATCTATCTATGCATCATGAAAATTGTGCAAGTGGTGAGTTTCAAAATAGGAAACAAGCTCTTAAATGTCTTACCATTGCATAAAAACTATAACGATGGTATTCCCAATTTAAAATATTTTAAAACCTATAATATGTTGAAGGTACCAAACTTTGCACTCCTTCCCATTCACACCCTTGCAAATTTTGTCATATGTTAGGAGAATATTTGCTAAAGGATTATTTTTTAAATATTTTAGAGGAAAAAATTCAAATATTATTTGAACACAGAAACAAGCATCAAGGACATAAAATTGTTATAAGTGTTGAATTAGAATCCTCCTAAAATTTTGCAAGGAATCCAATAGAGTTGATACATTATCCATGTCTTCTATAGTTTGCTATATACAACTCTATTCTATGATTGAACAAAGTTACTTCATATTGTCTTTGATACTATATTAGAATTGATAATACTTTTCAAAAGTATTCTAAAACTTTCATCCACCAAAATTATATATAGCAATGGTAGAAGAGCCAAATAAAGAGAGCATATATGTAAATTATAAAGATAAAATTGAATAGTAGAAATAAGGTGTGGGTGCCCATAGGCACCCCCATGATATCACATCATAAATTGATACAATGGATCAAACATTAGAAGGTATTTATAGTGAATCCCCAATTAAATGCCAACCTCAAGGTGACATAAACTGGCTTGATGGTTAAATTATACTATGTTAAATGCTTTAAACTGTTTAATCGAGGTTAACCATAGAGGCGGTTTAACCAATATCATTAAGTTAAAATACATATAAACAACATGTAGGCTTATATAATGATACTTGTAGGATTACATATAATAATTCCCTATAGGCTTACATTGCACATTTTTTTAGGCTATATCAAGAGCACTCATAGGAAATTCATCACTCTCATTATTGGCATAATAAGTTAGATTACAAATATTTCAATGTTACTAATAAAATATGCATAAAACTTAGAGTGCGATTTGAACATTTTTAATGATATCTTCAAAGTGTACTTCCAAATACTTATTTGTAATTTATTTATAGTATGATGATGTTGTAGTTTGCATTCCTTATCTTTAAATATCGTATTTCTAGGAGTAAGTTTCTCCTTATAATGACCACGAAGTTGTTTTAGTTATTCATTATGTTATTACCACTCTCCTTTAGATCTATCTTGATATATGTCATATATTGAGAGTATGGATACATCGTTTTCTCTCTTTACTCTTTTTTTGTGTGCCCTCATATTGGCATATTAACCAACCTTAGCTAAAGTTGCAACATCATCTATGTTGTAAAAGTTATAATATCATCTACATTAGGAAATATATAAATAATCTATTGCAACATTAAAATAGATAAAAATTAAATTTGATAAAAAAATAACCAGTATCCACAATGATGACAATAGTGGCTCTTGTTAATATTACAACATGCATGTTTAAAATACTTTATTAAGACTTGGTTCTTCTAACTAGTTTAGCTCGATTCATAAAACCTTGAAGTCAATTTAGTCAAATTCTATTGAATTTTTACTCATATATAGGTGTGTTCATGCTAGGACTATGAAAGGACTTCATATGAAGCAATAAAAATGCTAAAAATGACATATTAAAGCATCTCATTAATAAATTTATATAGTTGTATTCTATGCAGTTCTAACAAAAAAGAGAAATTGTATAAATTTGAGTTTGAATTGTATAAATTGTATAGTTACTCGTAGTTATCAAATTATTAAAAAATACTTCTAAGTGCATGTCAATTAATCTCCATTGTTCGTATTTAAGAAAAATTAAATACCTCATATAATTTCTCAAACTAATACAAGCATACTAAAATACTTTAACGAACATAGAAAAGTAACAAGAAGATAAGAAAACATGCAAAAAATTAGCTAATACTATCTTAATCAAATCAAAATACAATGAATGAGAATGAAGAAGCTTATTATGCTAATATCATCAATAAAGCATGTGCAAGTCTATCATAATGTAAAAAGCAAATACTTGATAGCCTAGGGCATCAAGGAATAAAACATTAACAATATTATAATAGCAACCATTAAAACACCCAACATAATTCTATCTCACTTATGACATCACCATAATAATAAGGAAGGGCCACACTTGGGATAAATATAGGGGATTTGGGATGCCTTGGAAACTAGTCATTGAGCAATGACTTTTGTATTGAACTATGAAGCTTGATGGAGTACCCTATCCTCTTGCATGGAAGGAAACAAACCAGTGGTCAATGGATTTGGTTGTACCTACAAGAGCAAATGAGACAAATGGAAAAGGTTGTATGCTTTGATGGTAGTAAGGAAAAAGAAAAATAAAATATGGGATTATTTTTTTATGACATATATTTTTGTCTTAATGTATTGGTATCTTGGTGTATGATGAAGGATATTTTAATGAGGAAATAAGGAAATGAAATGAGTATTTAATGGATGAAAAAAACAACTTTCTCTTCTAAGGCCAACAAGTTGATCACACCCTTGTCAAGTCTATATAATCACAATAGTTGGTCAAAATGATGTGTTGCTTTAAACCTATGTGTAAAAACATATTAGATTTTGGACCACATATTGGAAATCCTACAACAAAATCAATAACCATGACCCCCCTTTAATGTTATGATCATTGTAAATATGTCCCCTAATCCACCTATATCCTTTTTTTAAATATTTTTAAAATTTAGTGATTAAAATGATTAGGAAAATATAGTAGAGGGATGACAATATATATGTTATAAGGGAACCAAAATCATTGTCCAACATGTCTTGTAATTGTCCTATCTAGAGAATAACAAAGTTAGTTCACCCCTCTCCCATATTACAAGGACAAAGCTCTCCACCGCTTATAACTTTATTGTTAGTTTTGGTTGATAAATACATATTGCCTCTCTCTAAGTATCATAGGTGACATTGTAATGGATATCTAATCATAATTCATAAGGAAGAAAAAAGCAATTTATGATAGAAAAAGCAACAAAAAATAAATTATTAATTATGATGCAAAATAATTTTTTTGTTAGTTTGAAACTTTTGTCTATTTAAAATAATTTTCTTTTGAATAAGAAACAATAGAAAATTAAAAAGTAATATAAAAGTAGAGGAAAAAAATCCTCACACTTACATGTATGTGCTACTAGAAATTTTGGCTAGATGGAAATATTTTTTCCCTATGCATCTACAAAGGATTTTATCTACAAATAAGTCCAAAAGCACTGAAAATGCTAGTCAAGTGTGAAATGAACAAAAACCAAATTTGTAATTAAATATTCAAAAGTATAAATAAGGGTTAAAATTTCATCTTCATGAGTACTCTAACCCTTCTCAAGGCCACCATATGCATATGCAAACCCAAATTTTCATCCAAATATAGTTAATGGTGAATAAACTAAGAGATGGTACTAGAGAGGTATACCCCTAACTTATGCAATTTTAAGGTAAAATGAATATAAATAAAAAATAAGTTTAATAAACGAACATGTAGCTAGGCTAGCTAAAACATTGCAAGAATAACCATTAATATAATAATGCCCTATCAAAGTTAGGTTTTATGCAAGGAGTTTTCAAATAGTCTAGAAGCTACAAGGAAAAGTCCATAAATGAAGGTAAACCAATATTGACACATTTTCAAATGTATTGGTCATGGTTAATGCAATGATTATGACAACACAAAAATCAATGATCTTGATCAAATGAGGTGACTATGGTAAAAAATAGCAATCAAGGATATATACAAAAAGAGACGATAGTGGTCCTAACAAGATAATGGTGATCCTAAGCCTTGATCAATGATCATAGTCAACACAAAAACAAAAACTTATTTTTGAGACTAAGTTTTCTAGGAATGGACCAATTAGGGGACAAAGGGTATGGACGAGGTTGATACATCGTAGAGGCCAACACCAATATGGTGTCCAAGTTGAGCACAAGTAGGGCAATTGATGATTACCTATGAAAATATAGAGAAGTGGTTTCAATAACGCATGACAACAGAGGTGAGGAGTTAGCATAGAGATATCAAATTGGACATGGTGAAAAATATGCCCTATATTAAGTCCCACAAGTCATTGTATTATGAGTTTATGCCCTTTTAAAACATGATGACCAACACCTTTTTATGGCATCCAACTCTTGTTAAGGTGTTTGTGGTGATGGTGACAATGGGAGATATGTACTTCATCATAGGCCTACTAATCATTGGCAAAATATCCAGATCATGACCACACATGGGACATAATATGCTAGTAGGATGGGTGATTACAAGGAGGTAAGTAGACAAGCAATGAATCATCATGCTATATCAAGTTTACACAACCATAAGGGTACCATTTATACACTATGTTGGGATTTTCCTCCTCTACAGCTTTGTGTATTGTCAAAAAGCATGAACAAGATTTCTTGTCACACTCATTTACTCCCTCTACCTAACCCTAGAATAGGGCTACAAAGGGCCAAATTATTAGACAAGTAGATTGCTGGACAAATTTTCATTAACAAAAAATATGTATATGTAGAATGATGATGATGGTGGTTGGTTTGGATAATTGACTATTAGCCACCTATTTGAATACAACTCTTGAATACTTAATTATATTATATGATGTAATAAATTTCTAATATTCTCCCTTGTTACATCGTATTTCAAATAGGGGTAGAAACAACTCACATAGTTCAAAATAATCATGGGCTAGAACTTGCAATAGTCCATGAATTACATCAACATGAATAAAGATAAACTAAACTACTCACCTCAATGGGACTAGCATCACTAAACTTGTAATCAAGGATAGAGACAAACACAACTATCCATGATTTTATATCATAAGTGGATAGAGACACACACTCTATCCATATTTACAACTACAAATAGGTACACACTCATATGTCTACAAATGTCTATGATTAAGGACACACTCAACCAATCATAAGTAAAACACATATCTTGTGAACATTGAAAAACAACCATTCACAAATATATGCAAATAGAGACACACTCTACTATTTGTAAAATACAAGGTCACCACTTCTCTCCAATGAAGCATTATCTTTAGTAGACAATACACTCTAATTAAATTTACAAAATGGATCATAATTAGGTCAACCATATGATCCCCTCCCCAACTTGAATACTTTTTTATCATATGGTGTTTCTCAATATATTTATTTAATAAAATGATTGTATTAGACTCCAAAATAAACCTTCTAATGTATATATAAATATATACAAACTTATACTCACACAAATTCTAGACATTTTTCTTTAATAGAATAACTACTTTAAGCTAAAAAAAACAATTTTTGGACCAACATAAATATAATGTATGCTTACAAAATTATAAGTTCCTCAAAAGTATGAATATTTTGAAATCAATTTCCAACAAAGAGTTTGAAATCAAGTTCCCACCAAATATTATTTTGAATTTAAGACCACATTCCCAGCGGGCATAGTAATAGGAAGCCTCCCTTATTGTGATTTGAATTGAGGTTACCTCAATAAAACACCAACAACATACTGTTGGGAGCCTCCCTCCTTGTGATTTGAATTGAGGTTACCTATAAAACACCAACAACATACCATTGGGTGTCCTCGGAAAAAGAAATTAATTAAAAAAATAAGTCCAAGTCCCTTGCTTTGTATTTAAACAAATATTTATGTCTCATCATACCCAACCCTGAATGTACGTAATCAAAGTTTCCCACATTAATAAATTAAAAAAAAAAAATTTACGTCTCATCCATGTCGGATAAGGCATTTCCCTCCAATTAAAAAAATAATAATTGGCACACCCTCGTAATGACGTCAAATGGTTGCGCGTGCCATGGAGAGAATTTGAGATACACGTATACTTGGTAGACTGAGCCATTTCCAACTGTAGGTAGAAGATTGAGGATAAGGATTTAAACCTAGAAAAAGAGCAATGTTGTTGATGCGCTAACTGCATCAATCACGCTTGCATGTGCGAATGAGATGGTTGTTCTAGAAAAAAATAAAACGAAATCGATGCAAGCTAAGTCATGTCTACATGGCATCGCCAAGTCTATGGGTTTTGTCAGCAACTCCAATTTCCAACCCGGATTCAATTGAACCATTTTTCAGATAAGATAGTTATGAGGAGAATGTGGCATGTTTAAGTCAAGAGATTCTCGACGCGTGGATAGAAATGTGGTATGATTACGCCCGCATCTACAATGACTGGCAAATACTGAGACTAGGAGAGGTGGATCTTATGTTCATCATCGATTGATTAACTAATGAATCGTTGTGTTGAATTTAGAATCGATTCATGAATATCTATATGGGCTTCTGCTATATGAGTTCCAAGTAGACAACTTTATGCCTTAATTCTTATTATATATATACTAAATTTCTTTTAATGATTCAAATTTGGCAGTCTAAGTACTTTGGCCCCTTATCAATTTGGTTCTCTCTTTTGTGCATAATTTTAAGGTAAAGTGTGTCTTTGGTTCAGGTTCTAGAAAATTAAAAAATGTAAGGTATCTATCATACAATAAAAAATGTTTAATAAATTAAGGTTTTTTTGAAAGGGGTTTTTATAATATTTTTAATAATGTGATGGATGTAATAGTGGTATGCCTTTATATTTTCCGTTCAAATCTCATATAAAGGGATTGGGACCTTTAAAAAAACCTTATCTATTTTAGGACAATGTCTAGGAGATAACTTTTGACCAATTAGATATGGAGTATATACTGGTTTACAATCATGCATCTTAAGCCTTTATAATATCAAATTAACTTATTTTCTTTGATTTAACTATAACTTTCTATTTGCACGATCTCTTATTATTTTCATACCCAAAATAAATTTTACAACACCCAAATCCTTCATGTCAAATTCAGAAGATAAATAATATTTTAGTAACTTTATTATCTCCTTATTGTTACCAATTAACAACATGTCATCCACATACAATACAATGATAACAAATTTTACCTTATTTTTTGAAATATACACATGTATCTACTTTGCTTTTTCCAAAGCCCAAGTGTCAAAACAAACCTATCAATTTTTTGGTTCCACATCCTTGGAGACTACTTCCTCCTTACCTTTTACCCTGAAGCACTCTGGTTGTGACATATATATGTCTTCATCAAGTTCATCATGTAGAAAAGTTGTCTTTACATCCATCTGTTCTATTTCAAAATCAAAAGCATAAAAATATAGCCAACATAACTCTAATTGATATTAGTTTAGCCACAAGAGAAAAAATCTCACCAAAGTCAATTTCCTCAACTTGAGAAAATCCTTTTGCTACTAGGCGATCTTTGTACTTCTCCAAATTTCCTTCTACATTGTATTTTTTCTTGAATAACCACTTACAACCAACAAATTTTCTACCAAGGGGTAATTTCACCAAGTTCCATGTCTAGGAGGGACTCCATTTCTTCTTCCATAGCACTTTTCCAAGACTTATCTCTCACTTGACTAAAGTGCCTACTTTATAGTTTTGGGTTCTTCATCAGTAACTAATAAATTAAATGTAGAACAAAAAATTGAAGGGCTATACCTTTCTAGGAGTCTTCTCACCTAATCTGATCTCCTCAAAATTGGAGTTCTAGGTTTTGCATCTTTAGCTTCCTCCTCACCTTCTTCCTC
Organism: Wollemia nobilis; assembly: GCA_028583015.1. Taxonomy (NCBI): domain Eukaryota; kingdom Viridiplantae; phylum Streptophyta; class Pinopsida; order Araucariales; family Araucariaceae; genus Wollemia; species Wollemia nobilis. Next base: position 72,265 of record JAQPPZ010004449.1, read on the forward strand.
ATGAATATTTCTCTTCAGGCTCTCTTTGTAATTCAAATTCTACCATAGGTTCTTTCTCCTATTTCAATTTTACCTAAACTATTTTTGGTCCTTTGTTTGGTTGCATTTCCTATCACGTTACGATTGTAAGTAATATTCTATATTTTTGGATTCCACAACTTATATCCTTTTACACCAGTATTATAACCTAGAAATATGCATTTCTCAAATTTATAGTCTAGCTTAGTCCTTTCCTCTTTTGGGATGTGCATATAAGCTTTGCAACCAAAAACCCTTATATGACTGAGAGAGGGTTTCTTACCAGCCCACACTTCCTATGGAGTTTTGTCCATCAAAGTTGAGGTAGAAGATCTACTGATGAGGTAGCAAGCACTTAACATGAATTCTACCCATAATTTCTTTTCTAACCCTACACAACTTAGCATACTTCTAGCTTTATCCATCAATGTTTTGTTAATTTGTTCTACAACTCCATTCTATTATGGAGTATATGGAGTTGTTCTATGCCTTTCTATTCTATAATCATTGCAAAACTACTCAAATTCATTAGAGCAATACTCACCACCATTATCACTTCTCAAAACCTTTATCTTTTGATTTATTTGATTTTCTACAAGAGCCTTGAACTCTTTAAATTTATTGAAAACATCTGATTTGTATCGTAAAAAGTTTACCTAGGTCTTTCTTGAGAAGTCATCTATAAATATAATAAAACATATGGATTTACCTAATGAAGGTAATTTTGTAGGTCCAAACACATCACTATGAACTATATGCAAAATTCCTTTAGATATTGTAGCACTACTTGGAAACTTAATTCTTGTTTGCTTTCCAAAGACACAATGCTCACAAAAATAAAAATTTAATGGGTAATCAAAAATTTCTTCAACCATACCTTTCATTTTCAATGTTTGAAGGCTTTTCTCACCAATGTGTCCCATGTATTTATGCCATGACATTGTCTTCACTACATTAATACTTGGAGCTTCTTCTTGTATCGCTCCAAATTTTTCGCATCCCTACCTTCAGGCTATAGGATCCGCGCCGGAAGGAGGATGGGAAAAGGATGATGCGGTACCTCGGACGAGAGGACTTTGCGAAGGTCCCGCCTCTCAAGGGAGGTGTATTTTGGTGATTTTTCGACGGATGGTGGGTTCACCAGGAAACATTTAATGGCAGTTTCCATGCCTAGGTTTTTGGAATGTGTTTAATGAGTTCGTTTTAACCTTAAACATTCATCCTAGGTTTGGCCGAATGAAACTAAATTAAACTATATGAAAATGCAAGTTCCATGAATACAAGCAGATAGATTTGAAAGCAGAAAACAGAGAATTTTTACGTAATGCCAATGAAAAATACCTGATCCGGATGTCTGAAGAAGATTCTGACGTTTGAAGCAGTCTGGATCGTCGAGGATTCTACAGAATTGCCTGCAATCTGACAGGATCGTCTGCAATCTGACAGAATCGTCTGAGACTGACAGATTCATCCGAGATCTGACGAATTCGTCAGACGAATTCGTTAGAGACCTGCAAGACAGAAAACAGATGCAAAATACAAGAAATTCTATTGTGCTAACAGAGGCAAATTACACCAAATAGCAATATGAATACTGAACAATATTTAAGAACAGAAATTAATGCAAATTACTATACTTTAATGGCAAATCATGAACTTAACATGCATTCTAAGCTAAATGGGTGAACACCAAATGCAAAATAGCATAAACACTAAATAAATAGTCTAATTTGCAGAATAAAAAGACGGAGAAAGAGTTAAGAAGAGCAAACTTCAGGCACTGATTGCCTCGATGTAGACTGCAGTCGAGATCGTCTCGCATCAGTACGAAATCGCCTCGAATTCGACAGGATCGCCTCCGATTTGAACAGGTTCATCGACGACGATGGGTGCTGGCTCCGGCTGAAAACCAGTGATGTACCTGCAACAAAATGGCTATGGGACTAGTGCAAAAGCAAAATTAGGATGTGTTGACGCAGAGGGAATCAGTTTGCAGATAAATTCAGCCAGGGGTTGGGGAGGGAAAATCCTAGAAGTTAAATAGGCTTAGGGGGAGTTGTTGGGAGGTTGGAGATCATCCCAATTTGGGAGATCTCCAACGGGGGAGGGTCCCAACGGTGCAGACACGCTTCTGCCCGGATTGGAGACCCGTTGGAACAGATTCCAACTATGCAAATTTAGTTTTGCGACAAGATCGTCTGGACGTCCTAGTCCAGACGAAATCGTCAAATGCGGGGCGATATCGTCTGATCGACGACGATATCGTCAAACGGTCAAAACAACCTCTAAAATTGGCACGAGAAAAGGGGGAAACGGAATACCCGACGGTTAACGGGCGGTTTGGGAGGTTAAATTTGATTTTTAAATTATTTACTAAGGTGAATGTAATTATTATAATTTTACTGCGCCAATTTTAGGGTGCTACATTTTGCCCCCTCTTTAGCGAATTTTCTGAAGAAAATGCGTTAAAGATGAGTTCTTCTCGATCTACGAGAAAGCAAAAAATTATACCCATTTTTAGGCGACGATTCTTGGTCGAATCGTACGACAACTTACTATGGTGCCCCCTCCGTGTTTTTACCCAAATCGAACGTTTGAGGTAAAAACGCGAAAAAGCAAAATTTAATTATTGTTGAATAAAATTAAGAAAAATAGATGAGCTATTTTTGATCATATGACTTGTGTTATGTGTATGTTTATGATGCTTTTATGTTTGATTGATTGATTTCATGTGATTATGTCGGTGGATATATTATAATTGGAATGTCATGCTTGTAATATTTGAAATGAAATAATCTGATGTAACAAATTGGTTGTTTGTAATGAAATGTGATAAAAATAAAAATAAAAAGAGACTTCTAACAATAATTTCAAAGGACATTGTCGCTATTATAGACCATTTCATGGAGTCGCTGCTCACTCGGTCGTCAAGCTAATCCCAAGATAGAAATATTGCAAAAAGTAAAAGAGTGCTTAAGAGACTGCCTTAAGACTTTGGTGCAATGATGAAAAATGATGGTGATGATAATGATTTGTTTTCAGATTTTCATGAAAAATATTTGTACATGAAATAATGTTAAAAATGATTTTTGCTAGGCATAAATTCCTAAGTGTGATAAAATTTTTGGATAATTCCCTAGGAATTATACCATCATTGCAAAATTTAAAGGTTGACATAATGATATGAAAATGTGTTTGCTGTTGAAAAGCATAATTTGTGTAACATAATTAATTTAAGTCATATGGTTTTCATGATTTTTAAGAAATGGGGAATAAAAATTGTTACAATGGTTTGCGCTAGGCATAGAATATGTAGGTATAGACTTATACCGTCATCGCGAAAATCCAAAAAAGGTTATTTTTATTGCATGATTGATGTTTGATGAACAGAAATATGAAAATGAGGACTTGCGCTAGGCATACAATTCCAATTTTGGTTGTGGAACTATACCATCGTCGCGAAAGTCGACACGATATACATGATATGTTTTTGAAAGAAATTTTTGATTTTTCTATGATATAGTTGTCTTTGTGTAAACAATTGTACTTGATTTATTCCCAAACAAGTTGCAAAAATAATATTTCAAAGTACTTTGAAGACAAAAGTTAGATTTATAAGGAATCCCATGTGCATATGTGAATTCATTTCCGATCTTGATTTATCATAATGATAGACAAAATCTCTCAAATACAAATGTGTGTGCAATTGCATTGTTCATTTACCAGATTTGAGCAAGATACTATGATACAAGTGATTTGAAGAAACCAAATAAGTGTTCATTAACCATGATGTAGATGCATATAACCATATTAGACCACTATGTAGATCGGATTATCAAGAGCTAGCTAATCCATAAGCAGACATAGGTCTGTACAAAAGAAGGTCGCTAATGTGACAGACATATCGCCACGCTAGGAGTTACCCAAGGCCAAGCAAGTTGGGCACAAACCACCTGTTATGGGGCTTACCTCACAGTTTTCGAATAATTGAGAATTCCAGGGATTCAAGCTCATCAACCCTTCTTTTCTTTTCAAAGGGTAGGGAAAGGGATTTTATTGCTTTCTTGCTTTCTTTTGAACTTTGCATATTTTTCTTTTGTATTTCTTTTGCTTGATAATGCTTGGAACATTGCTATAATGATATAAAAGAACATTTTTCTTTTCTCTTTTTTCTTGAATTTTTTGTTTTCTTTTTCTTTTTCTTTGCTAGGGATACTTGCTCGGATTGGCTGTAGAGCAAGGGATTTTTATTCTGGGTAGGGGTGAGCTTGTCCTTTTGCCAATTCTCAAAGATTCTAGACCATGTGCATGATAGGATAGCAGGGGAAACTTTTCACTCAAGAAATCAGTTCTACTATGTAGCAAAACATGGAAATTACAAATATAATCATTTTATTGTGAAAAGATGTGCTTGGTTTAAGTAAATAACAAGATCAATTCTCTGTGCTCAAACTTTATTTAATTGAATTTTGTGAACTTTGATATAAGAGAGATTAGTAATCATGCCAGATAAAATCAAGATATTTATTGTTGTGAGTGTGCTAGTGAGGGATGCCAAATAAATGCTAATTTATCCAAAATAAGTTGAAACATATAACTGCAATAATTGTAAGAAAATATATATAAACACTTTTGAGAAGTTTTGAGAATGTTGACTCTCTCTTTCTTCTGTATATTGTTTTGGTTTCGAAAGAGTCAAGCATATAGCTGTTTTTAGATTTTTATTTTGATTTTAGTTTTTGAGCAAACAATTTAACAAGTGCTTTAAATAAATGCAATAGATAGTTTTTGAAGATTTTTGGAGATTTATGAATGTTTTTGGGTGTTTTTGAATAAATTGAAAGAAATACAAGATAGTAATTTTGAACAAATATATACATGGATGAAATGACCAAATTTATGCATAGTAACGTTTAAGATGCAAAATATTCATGGGTTCTTTAAGTTCTTTACCATCTAAGGTAGATAATTTATATGCTCCTGATTCAAATTTAGCAGTAATGATGTATGGTCCGAGCCAGTTGGGCTCAAATTTACCTTTAAGGTCCTTAGTTGCATTTGTATTTTTTTTAAATTTTGAGGATTTTGATTTTTTTTTGTATTTTGATTTTAATTTATGAATTGAAATTGGTGGTATATACAAGATGATCTATATACACTATACAAGGTTATTTGAGTATAGCATGTCTAAGGTTGCTTCAAAATCAAAGGAGGTTTTGAAGGATAATCTGGTTGAGGTGAAGGTAAGAACAAAAGGTGATGAATAAAAGGTAGTGATAACAAAAGCTTTGTTATAATGTAGAATAATGTAGAAAAAGATTTGACTTTTATATGTGTAAAATTGATCATGTTACAAAATAAAATGTAAGAAGGATAAGAAAGTTCTTCATTCTTATTATTATATTCCAAGTCTTGATAAGATGGAGAAAGTATATGTGAAAGATATGCATGGATGTTATTTGGTAAACAAGGATGATCATATATGGATGAAGAAAAGTGATGGATAGAAGATAATTGTGATAATAGAGAATGTATAGAACTTGATGTTTCAATCGTTAAATATTCTTCAAATGGTTTTGGGTCACCATGTATGGTAACAATTTTATTTGCAATTTCAAACTTCAAACATTGGTGAAGAGTGGAAGGGAAAACCCTCATCGTATGAATCCAAGGACTTTGGAGAAGTAGGTTGTAAGGTGAAGGACAATATCCTACATAGAATAAAATATCCAGGATCTTGGATCCAATATTAAAGGGAAGAATTATAGTACCTTGAGCTTCTTGAATTTCATTGTTAAAAGATTTTATAATAACATTTGATTCATTAAGATCTTCTTCCTTTGTTTTGAGTTTTTGGAATAATTGATAAGTGCATAAATTAAGAGAGGAGTCATTATCTACCATGATAGTTTTAACAAGTGTTTCTTTACTAGATCCTGTAATGTAAAGATAGGAGTCTTCTTGTGGAGTAGAGGAAGGAATATCCTCATCATAGAATGAAATATGGTTAACCTCAAGAGGGTTTACACCATTAATTATGTTCTTAGAGAAAATATGATGAGGAACAAATTGTTGGCTAGGTATTTTGAACAAAATTTCCTTGTGATAAATTTGTAATACTTCTAAAAGGGATATCTTTGCTTGAGGATTAATCACTTGTTGTTGGTTATCAAAGTGGATTTCAGATTGAGATTTTGATTCTAAAGATGAGCTTTCTATGCTTACATTCCATTTTGGATCATTCTCTAGAGCCAAAGATAGTTTTGAAGGTTGGTCAAATGAGGAATCCATATCTTGAATATCAGATTGAGTTGATTGAACTTGAGGTTGCTCATTTGTAGTTTTTGTTACAATATTAATAATATCATCATGATGGGACACATTAACATGCAATATTTGATTGGTTTCTTGTTGTTGATAATTGAATAGGGGTTCTTGGGAGATCCCCATGTCTTGATTGATTATTGGTATTTGTTGTGTAGGAGTTTGATTGTTTACTCGAGATTTATAATCAGTTGTAGATTGTAATTCCTTTATATTAAAAAGACCCTTATCAATCAAATCTTGAATTGCACATCTTAAATCTTTACAATTTTGTGTCATATGTCCATCTACTCTATGATATTCACAATGTAGCTCAGGTTTAAACCAATCTGCTGTGGTATCAGGTTGTCTTATGGAAGGGAGTTCAATCTTATTTGTGTCAAGTAAATACTTGAGAATTATATCCATTGGTTGATTGAGCTTAGTAAATTTACGTGATGAAGGTTTTTGAGAGGTTTTTGATAAATGCCTTAGGAATTTTGTCATAAAAGGACCTAATGGTTTCTCACCTCTACTTTCTTTATTATGGGTAGAATGATGATAGGAAGATTGCGATGTATGAGGTGAGTGCATGGTAGAATTGGAAGAATAAGTATTTTCTTGTTGAAATGGATGTGTTGTATTGAAAGAAGAGTATTGAAAAGGTGGTGGAGGATTATATGTGGATTGATAGACATAATATGGATATATGGGAGAATAGATAATATCGTTATGAAGAGGATTGGCAAAGGGATTGTTTTGTTGGGTTATGGATGAAAAATGAGAAGAGTGTGATGGAGGTGGTGTTGAATAGGGATGAGGTTGATCATAATCAACAAATGTATTTGGCTGAATTCTTCCAACATTACTGATGGGCTCATATTGATTTGAGTAAAAACTCATGGTTTCTTTAGTACTTCTAAAAGTAATATTTAGCATCTACTATTTAGAATTGAATCTAAAACATACAAACTTGAAATGATGATTTTGTTTTTGTTTTTCTTGTATACATATATATATATATTTTGTTTTTTTGTTTTTGTTTTCAAAAGGTTTACAATGCATTCACGTCGGGTTCACCAAAATGTATCGCTCCAAATTTTTCGCATCCCTACCTTCAAGCTATAGGATCCGCGCCCGGAAGGAGGATGGGAAAAGGATGATGCGGTACCTCGGACGAGAGGACTTTGCGAAGGTCCCGCCTCTCAAGGGAGGTGTATTTTGGTGATTTTTCGATGGATGGTGGGTTCACCAGGAAACATTTAATGGCAGTTTCCACGCCTAGGTTTTTGGAATGTGTTTAATGAGTTCGTTTTAACCTTAAACATTCATCCTAGGTTTGGCCGAATGAAACTAAATTAAACTATATGAAAATGCAAGTTCCATGAATACAGCAGACAGATTTGAAAGCAGAAAACAGAGAATTTTACAGAATGCCAATGAAAAATACCTGATCCGGATGTCTGAAGAAGATTCTGACGTTTGAAGCAGTCTGGATCGTCGGGAATTCTACAGAATCGCCTGCAATCTGACAGGATCATCTGCAATCTGACAGAATCGTCTGAGACTGACAGATTCATCCGAGATCTGACGAATTCGTCAGACAAATTCGTCAGAGACCTGCAAGACAGAAAATAGATGCAAAATACAAGAAATTCTATTGTGCTAACAGAGGCAAATTACACCAAATAGCAATATGAATACTGAACAATATTTAAGAACATAAATTAATGCAAATTACTGTACTTTAATGGCAAATCATGAACTTAACATGCATTCTAAGCTAAATGGGTGAACACCAAATGCAAAATAGCATAAACACTAAATAAATAGTCTAATTTGCAGAATAAAAAGACGGAGAAAGAGTTAAGAAGAGCAAACTTCGAGCAACCGATTGCCTCGATGTAGACCGCAATCGAGATCGTCTCGCATCAGTACGAAATCGCCTCGAATTCGACAGGATCGCCTCCGATTTGAACAGGTTCGTCGACGACGATGGGTGCTGGCTCCGACTGAAAACCAGTGATGTACCCGCAACAAAATGGCTATGGGACTAGTGCAAAAGCAAAATTAGGATGTGTTGACGCAGAGGGAATCAGTTTGCAGATAAATTCAGCCAGGGGTTGGGGAGGGAAAATCCTAGAAGTTAAATAGGCTTAGGGGGAGTTGTTGGGAGGTTGGAGATCATCCCAATTTGGGAGATCTCCAACGGGGGAGGGTCCCAACGGTGCAGACACGCTTCTGCCCAGATTGGAGACCCGTTGGAACAGATTCCAACTATGCAAATTCAGTTTTGCGACAAGATCGTCTGGACGTCCTAGTCCAGACGAAATCGTCAAATCTGGGGCGATATCGTCTGATCGGCGACGATATCGTCAAACGGTCAAAACAACCTCTAAAATTGGCACAGAAAAGGGGGAAACGGAATACCCGACGGTTAACGGGCGGTTTGGGAGGTTAAATTTGATTTTTAAATTATTTACTAAGGTGAATGTAATTATTATAATTTTGACTGCGCCAATTTTAGGGTGCTACACTTCTACCATATTAATTTCCTCTACAACTGAAGAGTTATTGTAATCAATACTTATAATGCTAGCCTCAAGTTTGAATAAATATTTTGTATGAACTTCTCTTTCCGAAAATAAGCATCCACAAACCATCTTGCAACTATCATTATTGAATTTCATAGTCACACCCACATCATTCATATTACTAACGGATATCAAATTCCTTGCCAAACCTAGAATATGCAACACACTAGGAAGGGTTTAACTCTTCCATATTTTAATGTCAAATTGACTCTTCCTCAACCTATTATTTTATGTGTCGAATTATCTCCCAAGAAGACATCACCTCCATTTACCTTTTCATATTCATAAAAATTATCTCCACGAGGAGTCATATAAAAAGAAGCTCCTAAGTCAATCAACCATGAGTCATGGTGTTCACTTGAGCATGTTGCAGCTACGAACAAGTTCCCTAAATCTTAATTTTTTGTCTTCATTTCTATAGATGTTTCTTCATCAACCTTTTTATATCTACAATCTCTTTTATAATGCCATATTTTACCACACTTCTAGCATTTTATTTTGTTAGGAAAAACAAATTTTCCCCTGGATTTTGATTTCCTTTCTTGTAATTTAATTTTTCTTCTTTCTTGAGAATGACCTCTTACAACCAAGGCATGCTTCTGATGATAATCCTCTGAATATTTTCATCTCATTTCCTTATATAGCAATGTTCCTACTATATCCTTTACTTTCAATTTAGAAGTAGTATTGGTGATAGCCATAACTAGGTTATCACAAGAGCTAGGTAATGAACAAAGTAAAGTAATACATTTTTTCTCTTCATCCATTTTTACATCTACAAATTTTATTTGAATTACCACATTATTAAAAGCATTTAGGTGTTCAGACATAGAGTCACCATCATCCATTCAAAGAGAATACAACTTCCTTTGAAGAAAGAGTTTATTTACCAGCAACTTTGTCTGATATAGTGCTCCTAATTTTTCTCATAACAACTTGGCCATGGCCTTTGTTGATATATTCAGCAATATTGAATCAAATAAGCACTATCTGATATAGCTATTTATCTTCCTATCAATATTTAGTCATTCTTCATCTATCATTCTTATTGGTTTTACTCCATAGACTACAACCCACTAATCTTTATCCACCAATAGAACCTCCATATTGAGTTTCCATAACTCAAAATTCTATCCATTAAATTTTTTAATCTCTATCCATGTGCTTCCCATCTTCTTTTCTTTACCTAGATTCTTTCTTGCACTACTCCCACTCAAGAATTAATTTATCCTAGGATTGAAACCCTTATTCCTTGAAAAAATCTAAAACCTAGCTTTAATACCAAAAGAAGAGAAATAATACCCTGATAAACAAAATCTAGAAAATTAGTAAGTGTAGAATCAAAGAAAAAATAGATAAGAACAGCTTACACAATAATTTATCCTTGGAAACCCTTTCAAAAAGAACTAGTAAGAATATCTCCTTATTGTACAAACTTGATCGTCTCCAATACAATAATATCATTTCACTCACTTTTTGCTTGTGATCACATTTCTTGCAAATTCATTACCATACCCTCATGCGAGTACTACTTTATATAACAACAAAACAAGAAATTATTTTACAATACAATGGGTGCAAAACCATGGACCGACATTACATTAACCCAAAAATGCCCATATAGATCTAAAAATAGCTTAAACTTCCAAAAAAAATTTCGCAAGGGCTAACACCCCCAAAACCCCAAACATGAGCTACTACCCTTGAACCACGATGAGGAAATGTTTATAGAGTGTAAAGTGCTTTTAGAGTTAAGCCCTATTGAATAACATGGAAAATATTAAACATAATTCCAATACTTACCTTTTAGATAACAAACACAAGCATTGTGTTCTCACATAGTACATAGGATAGAATATCACCTAAACTAAAGTTTATAAATAATAAAATAAACATATGCCTATCCCTATAAGAAATCTCTTTCCATCTATCTAATATCATGGAACATGTGACGATGGAATGTAATGTTTTTATATTTCAATTATTGAGCATATACATGATTCAAATCTAGATACAATAAATTTTGAGAATGACTTTGGAATAGTCATAACAATATATATCCATGTATACATAACTAAGTTATGTTAGGACATCAATTACTTTATATATATATTGATAAGTTGATGTATGAAACTTTGAAAAGCTTCATTCACACTAAAACCCTTTCAATAACTTGTTTTTCCTTTATATAAAACTTTTCTCCATAATTATAAATACAAGGAATATTTACTTATGAACCATGAATGCCTCCATTACTTTATTCTTAAATTTTGAACAAAATAGATTGTGATAAAAAGAAATTGAAGGAAAGTTGAATAATATGAATTTTGTCCTTATCAATTAATTTTTTAATCTCTTGTAAGTATGCATATTTACTTTCTAGTTTAACAACCATTATATCACTCTTGTTGCATTATATTGACATCCAACAACATACCGTTTGGGTTTTAGACCTATCTTCAAACTAAATGTACAAGGGACTCTAAAAATTTAGTCCTTATTCATAGTGGTATGTCTTTGGGTTTTAGACCTAGGTTCGAACTAAATGTACAAGGACAATTACCGTGGTTTTGGGTTTTGATCTAAAATATTGAAACCCCCAAGGACTAGGTGGATTGGTAGTTGTCTATTTGGTTAGGCATTTACCAAGAAGAGATTGGTTAGGCACTTACCAAGAAGAGATCTAGGTTCAAACCTTAGGGGCATGCCTATTCTAAAGGTAGTAGTATGATCCAAATTCTCTGAGTGCATACTAGATTGACTATGGTGGTAGAAATCTCGAGAGCAACCGATGGTCCCCTCATACTAAATCAAAAATAACAAGGTAGTATATGTTTATTGGAGCAATCAATGTGGTTTATAACCTACAATTTATAGTTACTAAAAATAGTATGGATGTAACCAACTTTCTTATCTATTCAAACAACTTCACAAATGACCAAAACACTTTCAAAAACCATCGTAAAGATGTTTTTACGCATTGAATTTAGGGTTTATATGGCTTTTGGGATACCTTTTAGTGTCACGGATCTTAAATATGAATAGACGTGTAGGCTCTAGTGATGGAATTTGAGTGTCTACTCTAAATATTCAATGAAATGAGTTGTAATGAGTTTACCTAAATATTTTTATAACTTTAGAAAAGAACAAATCTACCAAAAGTATTTCATATGGGACAATGGTTATATATATATATATATTTTACACAAGTTTATTTACATATACATACAAACACCACATCCTATGGTTGTGTCCCATGGTGGTTTGAACAACCAGTACCAACAGGTATCACCCCTCCAAGAATAACATTTTCCTTCAAGCCTTTCAACCAATCAATACGACCTCGAAGAGCAGCTTTAGCTAAGACGCGAGCAGTTTCCTGAAAACTCGCTTCTGATAGAAAACTTTGAGTATTCAAAGATGCCTTTGTTATTCCCAATAATATTATTCAATAGTTTATTGCCTCTTTTATAGCAATTCATTCTTTGTGCTCATGATAATCCAATAATCCAATGAGTTCCTCGGCTAAAAATGCATTACCCATTCCATATTCAAAATTTTGATTTTTCGAATTTTCAACAATTAAAACTTTCAAAGTCATTTGTCACACAATAATCTCTATATGTTTATCAAAAATTTGTACTCTTTGGGTGGATGGAACTTTTCAATTCCATTCATACCAATTCTGGAACATTTTGAATGGGATTCTATTTCTGGAATTAGCGAGGTATTTAATATAACGATGGGGATCCTTATTCTATTAGCTAAAGCTTATCTGTTTTTATTTCTTTCTATCACGGCAAGGTGGACCTTGCCTAGGATAAGAATGGATCAATTATTGGATCTTGGTTGGAAATTCCTTTTACCTATTGCTTTGGGCAATCTATTACTCACAGCTTCTTTCCAACTTATTCTATTGTGACCAAATATTTATTCTTCGTGAAGAGGTTCTGCAATAATATCTAAAATTGATAGATCAAGTCTATGAAGAGAAAGAAGCTCACTCACACACACCACATCCCATGGTGGTTTGAACCTAGGTCTACCGAAAGAAAGCCCTAACCACATGGGTGTTCCACGGAGACTATATTTTCATTATGTTCTCTTAATTATGTGAATGAGGAAGTAAAAAACTTGTATATATTGTGATGTAGATGTTTGAAAAATATTGACACTGATCGTCGAATAGACACACAATGTTAGTACATACATGTTAAAAACAAATACAAATTTAAAGTTATAAAACATTTTTTAATGTAAAAATAACATTATATTAAAAAAATAATAGAATGTACTTTTACAAAAAAAAAAAGGTAGATAAATGTGCCACATGGCTAATACCATCAGTAAAAAAACCATCCCTATGAAAATAGAGTTGTAACCCAAGCAAACAATTTATAGCTAATCAACACTACCTTATAGAACTGATGGACAACATAACTAACTGATTACATTATGATGAGTCTCCATTATATGAGTTTAGCCACCCTTGTGATCAACTCCCACCCAACATTTGCATCAAGAGACTTTGGCACTGAGTCCCTCCCCTATCCATAAGTTTTGGGAACATCCTCCTCACCATAAATAAATGGCTCTTGGCTAGCAACAATCATCGAAGCTCCTAAATTATCCTAGACATAAAATCGAGGAGTTGGGAGGGAGAGAGGAATAGTCAAGTAGCCACAACCATATCTATAAGGACTTTGAGATGGGATAGAAGTGTAGTTTGGGAGTGAGAAACACTATTTTTTGGACCTAGATCGGCTTTTAGGAGTATCATGCTCAAGAGGAACTTGATTGACTATGCACGATGCATTTCCCCACTAATCAATAAGCTCCTAAAGATGAGTTATCTCTATGGCCAGATTATTGGATTGAACTATAATCTAAAAATACATAGATGAAATAATATTAGACTTCTCAAAAGCAAATATGTGCAAAGAGGAAGAATACTTACCAAATATACAATCATTTCTAGCTCTCTATATTCCGAACATGGTCATCATACGAAAAAAGTACCACACTTGAAAAAAATAACCGGTAAGGGTGGGGTGTCTCCCAAAATGATATGCTTCCACTCAAATGCGATGAAGGAATAGGGTCTAAAAAATGATAAAATCCACGTCCAAATGGAATGAGCATAACCAAAAACCCAAAAAAGATGGACAAAATCTTCAAATTGAATATAAAAAGGGCAAGAAGGGTTAGAGCAGCCTAAATGTTGGATATGCTCCCCAATAAGAAGCCCTTCGTGCAAAATAATCCTAGAACAATAGGAAGGTTTGGGCTCCAAGAAAGAAGCCCAAGCAGTTTGAAACCTATGCATCCAAATAGATCGAGGGGAGGAGACCTTCCACTGTTGATTGATCTTATCAATCATGGGGAGGCAAGGAGAGATCCATATATACCCCAATCGAGCCTTAAAATTTTGTAGCGGAGTGTTTGGATACCTCTTCCAATCCTTCCACCAAAGGTCATTGCAAAAGCACAAAAATCTTGTGTAATATGGAGTCAAGAAGAGCAGACTTGACAACCTCAAAAGTATCCCTATCAGAGTGACTAAGCCTAAATTTACTTTGAAGTCATCCCAAGGGATCCAATCCCTAGTAGGACAAGAAAAAAAATCACACACTTTTGCAAAATAACCTAAGCGCATGAACATAGGAAACTTGCACAAGTGGGGAACCCTAGTAGGTGATAACAGGCAACCACCAAACATTCATCTAGTTGATGGAGAGACCATGTCAAAACCTTTGACCATTCCATATAAGCCAACGTTTAACACTGTCTCATAATTTCCAAATTCTTCTAATGACAAAAGATCCTAACACTTTGATAGACATAGGGGCAACAAGAAGGGAAGGGAACCCCATGTCCCTCCAAATATTATGACCAAAAGGGGAACCTTCACTAATATAGTGATGAATGGAAATATTCCAAGCCTCATTGCCTATGAGGGCTCTGATGACCCACTTAATACAGATTATCAAACCTTGATGTTGGTTATTATGAATGCCAAGTCCACCATGGCTTCTAAGAAGACAATAATACTCCTAGGCAATATGGTGGAATCCCAAACCATTATTGAAAGAAGACCATAAAAAGTATCACAAAATATTATCAAGCTTCTTATAGCAAATTTTGTATGGGACCCAAAAATAATAATAATAAACATAGGTGATTGCAAGGACTGTTGTGCAAATTTTGAATTTACCTGCAAGGGAGAGCTTCTTGGTGGTCCAATAAGTAATTTTTTGCTCCACCCTGTTAATAACATACTTCCACAACTCTAGCAATGAACTGTTAAGACAAAAGGAATACCTAAAAAATAAAATATTTCCTTGTCTTGGATGATCTTCCACTGATATTGACCAAGCTAGTGGGGCATCGGGTTGAGAGACTACCTATAATATTGAGTCTTTCTCCATTGAATGGAGGATCTAGAAGCCAAAAAAATAGTTTCTAGGTGGGCAAGTGCCTGTTGAATTACACCTTCTTCCTTAATAAGAGTGAGGAAAGAGTCATCAAGAAAATTACCATTCATTAATCGAGTCTCACCATCGGGGAGAGAAATTCCTTGAATAGACCCTTAAGTAGCATGGTGAGCTAGTAAATAGCCAAAGCCTTCAGTAACGAGGACATAAAGGGATGGCACCAATGGATAGCCTTGTCTAATGGATCAGAAGAGCCCAATGGTTGAGGACTTGTGTCTGTTAATGGATAAAATAGTTAAAGCCTCAACAAACAATATTTCCACAAAACTAATCAAGCAGGACCCAAAACCAAGAGCTTTAAGCATGGCAACATCACCTTGATTTACGTCCCGTTGGAATCATAGTCCTCTACCATTAAAATATAGTGTTTAACCATAGCAATGTGCCTTTGAAGCTTTTAAGGATTGGACTAAATATGAGTTGAGGATACTTCTAACTACCTATTACAAGTAGTTTTGGAGTGATGATGAATCTTAGCAATATTACGCCCAAGTGAGCAAATGAAGTTGGTAGTGTGTTGGATAGCAACATTCCACCATTAAATCTAGCCTGAGGCCCCTTTTGATTTGGGACTAGGTTCCAAATTCTAATAACATAGGCCCTCAACATAGGGTGGTGCAAAATAGAGGTATTAAGATAAAATTATGGTCAAGAAAGAAGAGTAGGGGCATAATAAACCAGAATAAAAAAGGAAATGAGAGAATGGTTAGATAAGAAGATCTTGAGGTGGATAAAGACAAAGGAATAAGATGACGAGGGCTGCTCAAAGGACACGTGAGCGAAGCACTAGCTAGGAAAAAAGAAGGTAAAAAGCAACTATTGGGGTCGGAGAGTCCCAATTTTTCTTTCATGAAAATCTATACTTCTCTTTCCCTTGCAACCCACCTCATAGGAAGAATACCCACCTTGTCATATGGGAATTTTATCATATTAAAGTCTTCGTAGAGCAACCAAACAATAGGGGGAGAGAGAGCGTCACCTATCACCAAAGTGCACAACAATCATTAGAATTGTTAGGCACATAGATTTTGAGCACACCAAGGATATGGCCATAAATCTCCATCACAACCCAGAAGATATGATTAGAATGGTCACAAACCCAAGAGATAAATCTAGAATGATAAGGTTTCAAAAGGTAAATAACTGCCCCTCCTTTACCTTTGTCATACATTGTATGAAATGTGTGGCCTCGAGTCCAAAGAAAGGACCAAGTACCTGAAAAAAATAAAGTTAATGACTTTGACTACTTGAAGGCAAAGAATATCAATAATATCAAATTTTGTCTTGAATTCATCCAAACCCTGATGCACTATGTACTTGTACATAGGATCTATAAAAACCCTGACATTCCAATATATGCACTTCATGAGACATGATCGAGGAGCATATTTCCTTCTATGACCTCAAAGTCCTCAAAATCTACCAAAGATTCAAAGGTTTTTGTGAGAAACCTATTAGATTTTCATGAAAAAAATCTATCATTGCTTCTCTCAAGGGATGCCTAAGGCCTCCATAACTAGATTGTAAGAGCGATGAGGATTTCATGAGGTAACTTCACTAGGCATATTAGGTGGAGAGACAAGGCATCCACTTGAGGAGATGAACTCTGACATAACTGATGGCTTGGTCGACTAGGAGGCTTGAAGAATTGGGGAAACATTTTTGTTCTTACCACTAGAGGTAACAATAGGAAGAGAAATAGAAGTTCCTTCTGTAGAGGTTGCATGAGAGCTTCTTGATTGAGAGCTTGGTTGAGACTTCATTTTACCAAATCCCATAAAAGGTTGTGTTCGATTTCCTTTACTGTTCTTCCTAGTGACAAATTTCCACTCATTTCCTCCATTAGCAAGAGGGGTAGAATTAATTGTGTTAAAAGCTATTGACATCTCTACTATAGCCCAATTTTTGAATCGATCCTCCATAAGAGGGTAGTATTTTTTCTTTTGAGTTGCAGAATAACACCGATAACAGGTATTGGGGAGATTGATATAAACCACCCATTATTGGAAATGGGTCTCACCAACTTGAATATCAATAGAATCCTTAAGGTCCTTTGAGAGATAAATTTTAATGCAGATGCACTTGTATGGCCACACAAAATAGAATTTTTATGGCTCCATGCACACAAACTTGCTAATGGGTGCAACAAGCTATGACAAGAATGACCAAAGGGGCAAAGGGAGACCTAAGAATTCCACTAAAATGGGGACACATAGGGAAACATCAACAAAAACTATAAAATTATGGTGCTAAGGCTAAATAATTAAAAAGGTATTTCTAACATGCCAAGGACCTTTTCTCATAACTGCAATGACATGTTGTGGATCGACAAACTAAAAATGAAAAAAAACTTTAGTAAGGTTTTGAATCTAGTCAAATTTGATGCCATATGGATTCCAAACTTGCTAAATCCATTGACAGATTAGCGAGTCATTGGGAATTCTCCCTAGAAAGTACCTAACCAAGGTGTTATTCTCAAGCTAGTTGTAAGCTTTATCAAAATACTGAATGGGTAAGACTATGTTTAGCATAGAGAAACTACCTTTAGGATAAACTTCCTAGGTCGTTTTACTAGTGCCATGGCTCTCTATAGCTGCAACTTCGCTAACTAGTGAGATGGTGAACTGAGAGGTAGCCATCGAAAGGGAATGACCCCCTACCTGAGGTGGAGTAGTTACACGGAATAACATAATACATTTAGATCATGTAAGGGCACTAGTGGTATGGTGATCGATGAAAGAGAAAACAAGCGACAACAACATGCGAGAAAAAACCCTAGCAAAGCCTCCACAAGAAACCCTATGTTCAATAAAAAGCTACAATAAAAAAATTGAATTAATAATTATATAATATGTTAAATTTATAATAAAATAATTATTAATATTTTAAATTTATAAATAAATTTATTTATTAATTAAATAGATTTAGGAAAAAAAACTTAATTTTAGTATAATATATTAATTTTTTAATTTTGTTTTGTTATCTAAATAAGATTATATTTATATATATAATTTCAATTGATCATGGATAAAAACACATTATTAAATTACATGACCCTTTTTTAATAGTATGTTCACACTTTCTAACCCATAATATTTGAATTTTAACCCATCAACTTTTTTTCTATGAGCACTCTAAATTGTTTAGTTTTCTTGATTGTTTTTCCATAGTTTTCATAAATTCCTTTATAATTAAAAGAATTACCTCTATAAATAAACCTGATCACAGCTCCCACTATGTTTTGTTTACTAATTATACATAAACTTATATACTAGCATTACTTCTACTTCTCTATTATTATAATAAAGTTCTTTCATCTTGGTAAAGGTTGCATTCAACCTATCATAGAGAGTGAAGAATAGAAATTCACTTGCATGTCATTATTTAATTTCATTAATCTTGTATTCCTTTCATAAAAATCAATGCACTCCATTGTCATTCATAGAAATCTTAGAACCTTTTCTTCTAACAATTTAACCATGTGGTCATTGAATGTCTTTGTCTTTATAGCCCATGTCTCTAAATAAATGCGCATAAAGTTTATCATTTATATAATGACCTTGAAAATATCCCCTCTTCCTAACACCTCTTGAAAATACATCTGTTACTTTTCCGTTTCCACTCCATCTTGATATTGTTCTTTTAAGAAATTGCATATGCCTCATATTCTTTTTATGGCTAACCATTTTCTTATCTTAATTTTATAAATTTAATATTATATTGTAGATATTATGAGTTCTCTCCTTTGATGCAAGTCCCTTGTCACTCTTGTTCCACTATTTTGACATCCTTACCATCTCCAATTTTTGAATTACTAGTATAAAAATGGTGAATCATCCTCAATAACTTCTCTATTATGTGCATCAAAATTTGTTGAAGCTTTCACGTAATTTGAATTTGAATAAATGTAAATTAACATTTTTTTGTTTCATTGACTTGTCATAACTAGTTTTGGTATTCTTTTGATGTATTCACTAGCATGAATGCTACATTTCTAACTATATGTATCTATCTCATATTACCGTTATTTCATTTTTATCTATTAGAAAAATTACCACCTTGCACCATCTCATTTTTTTAAGCTCATATTTAGTTATTATTAGGTTAGTAGTATTATAACATACTGTTTGCTTTTATTGTCATCTTACTCACATATGCACATTTGCATAAAAAGGATTCACTCTCTACAAAGTGTAATGAGTTATTAAAGGACAATGACAAGTTGAACTTGTTCATTTAAGGTGAAGAAATAAATGAACCAAATATAGCAATATAAAATAAACTTAATTGCTTTTGTAGGAAAACATATAGATTGGGAAGAATATATAGGTAATAGAAGACTATGGTGATTGTAAAAATATTCGTACTAAGAAAATTTCTAAGAGGTATTTTTGAGAAGTGATAAGAATAAAATTCCTTGTATCAAAGCCTTGGATTAATAAAGAGATTTTCCCTCTTCATTGAAAACAAAAGTATCTACTTAGACTTGCATCTAACTAAGAAACATCCATTGTTGTGCTTTTTACTTCCCCTCTTCATTGAAAACAAAAGTATCTACTTAGAATTGCATCTAGCTAAGAAACATCCATTGTTGTGTTTTTATACCCAAACTTATTTTTATGATAAATATAGTTCATGTGTGTAACATCACTCTTATAATAAATAGCTTATTGAGATTGAGCTTGCTCAAAAGGAAAAAAGACTCCTTATAAATTGACACCCAAAAAGGAAAAATCACTCATATTATTTTCACTAACACATGATCAATATTTTCTAAATGTGGTTATATGTTGACCATGTTTTACCTCTAACCACGGTTTTAAAAAATTTCAATAGGGGAAAATTTGGGTAGCCTAATTTTGGAGAGTTCCTCAACAACTCGAGAAAACTCTGCAAAAACTTGACAAAAGAAGAAGAAGATTTTATTTTGTATTAGATATTCATTCCAATGAGTGCAGTATAATTAATGAAATGAAAATTCAAACCAAATTGCAAATACAACATAAATATGCAACATTTTGAAATGTAAAGTAGTTAATTGCTTTTTGGTTTTTCCTTCTTCCAATTGTAGTTGATTCTAATGATTAGACTTAGCTCTGAACTAGTGGGAAAATTGAAGGTTACTTAAGTGTGGTATCATCATAGTATATCTTCTCAAATCCTCTTAAATTTTCTTCTTCCTCCTCAAGTGCCTTAAGGTCATCTATAGTAATCCTGAGATCCATAGAACTCTTATCAATCCAATCAAAAAGTGGATCTAGCTCATCGAATCGAATTTCCTTGTAGGATTCACTACCCTCCACTCGTATTATTCAAATCGTAAGATTGTATTGCAAAAATACAAGGTTATTAAGGTACAATTGTCTCAACTTGTTGTGCTTCTTGGTGTGTAAGGCCTTAAATAGAGACCAATTGTGCTCATACGTAGAAACAATAAAAGGCTAAATAAAGATTCAAATAACCATGTTTTGTAGGGTATTAATTTTGGAGCCATAGTACTCCCACCATAAATCTACAAAATAAAATTTAATTTTCAAAGTATTAATTCATGACACTATACTAAAGAATGTTAAGTATATAAAAACTTATAAAAATGTTGAACTTTAAAAGTTTAAATGCATTACTTGGTTGTAAATTTGACCTAAATGTATAAAAGATTCTAGAGTACAATGGTAGGAATGGGATACTATATGACCCATAACACTAGCTAGAACCTCTTATACTTAGTAATCTCTCTCTAAATATATTTATCTTGTTAACAACCATATTTGTATGCAAAATTGATTATAACTAACAATCTATTAAGCTATGGTTTTTACAAATTATTAACATTTATTATTCGAGTCTTTTCTTTTATGTTTACAATGCATTTTTTGCATGAATATTTCACAATATTCTTAACAACCATTAGGTTAATCACAACTAACAATTTTTTAAGCCTTGGTTTCTACAAATTCTCAACATTTTTCGTTCATGTCTCTTCCTTTGTTTAAAATGCTTTTTACACATTGTGCTTCTAGAAGTGTTAGTCAAGTGTGAAAAATTCTACGTGGGAGGGTTTCACAATGGTAACAAGTACAACAAGGAAAATTAGGTTATTATTTCATGTGTGCAATAAGGTGTGCCCACAAGGGTTTCGCAATGACAATAGGTACACTAGGGACGATTGAGTTAGATATGTATCTTCTTGAGCAAAATCCAATATGTGTCTTTTGAGGCAAGGGCAAATAGAATCGGGTACAAAAGAAATAAAAATAGGTATTCTGCATGTGGTCTATAAGTAAGACTTTGTTTTTCGTGTGTGTGATGAGGTCTCTATGTGAGGGTGTCACAATAGTAATAGGTACAGTAGGGATGTTTGGGTTAGATAAGAATCTTCTTGAACATGACCAAATTTGTGTCTTTTGAGGCAGGGGTAAACAGAATCAAGTACAAAATAAAAAGGAATTTGGAGGAGCGAGATTGATGAACACAAAAATTTGAATTTTGTGGGCATGGGAACAATGCTGGAATGCATGGTTGAAATTATAGTGATGTGAAACCCTTATATGGTCTTGAAATAGGTAATAAGGAGTTCAATGATTATGGTGCATAAAATGCTCATAAGGATGATAAAAATAAAATATTCAGGGAATGTTGGGGGCCTCCTCTGAAAAACCCACCTTAAAACATCCCACCTAACTCCTTTGCATATAAATTCTGTAACGGAATGGGTCTTGGCCTAGTTACCTAACTCTTGATTCCCTTTACTATCTCTGGTCATGAAGTTATTTTTCCTCTTGAAGCTATGACACCTCTCATATCTCAGGAATCTTTGTCTCTTATTTGCAAGTTCATTGGAGAGTGGCCAAACATCGATTATGTTCCTAAATGGGTATTCTCAAAATGGAGTCCCATCAAAAACATATAGTTAGTGGCATGCCCTAGGTGTTTCTTCATGATC
The DNA here is from genome assembly GCA_028583015.1 of Wollemia nobilis. Lineage (NCBI taxonomy): Eukaryota > Viridiplantae > Streptophyta > Pinopsida > Araucariales > Araucariaceae > Wollemia > Wollemia nobilis. Next base: position 94,617 of record JAQPPZ010004449.1, read on the forward strand.
ATACTGAACAATAACCAAGATACTAGAAAAATTATTATGAACAGATCATGGTTTTTTGGTCATAGAGCCTTATTTATCTGTCGATGGGGGAGGATTTTGATTTAGAAATACAAAGCATCAACATGGCACTGATTTGGGTCAGGCTACTAGGTTTACTCACCCAGTTCTAGCACCTAGGAACTCTCAAATCCATAGCCCAATTGATTGGATATTTGATCGCCATTGATGCAACCATGAAGGCAAGATCTCATTTGACTTATGCTCACATCTATGTCACAACAAACCTTGACTACCAAATTCTAACCTATGTTGACCTGGTTTTAGGTTTGTATCACAAACAACAAGTTGTTGAATATGAAAACAAACCCATTTTTTATATTGAATGTAAAAAAAGGGTTACCTAAGGGTTCATTACCCAATTATAAAAAAAGACTCAAATAAATATGGATATTAAGGTAGAGTAGCGATAGGAAATGGTAATGATCAAGCATTTCATCAGTTTTAAAGAAAGAAGCAGGCTAAAAAAGGCAAAAAATTAATGTCCGCCCACCAATAAGTGCTCTAAGTTGGGAATACTTCAAATTTGGTAAGATCTTTGTTTTCCAATCCAAATATTTTTTTATCATTACATTTTTTAATCACCTCCCTTGAAGAGGCTATAAAATAGAAACCAAAATTTGGTTTCTCCTACAAGAAAACAAAATAGATATGGATAACAATGATAAAATAGAAAAATCCTTGTGGAAGGATAATTTATTTTTAGTCCTGCATAAGGTTCTTCAAGTGGATTTTTTTTGCATGTGGGACTCACATAATATCAAAGGAATACTGATAACTATGATATATAGGGTAATAAATATGTCATTCTTCAACAAAGATACTTGAAATTAGTGGATATTATCAAACATTTATGTCCCAAATAATTTGTTGGTTCATCGTGCCTTCTAGAATAATCTAAACTAGATGAGAGATAACTTTTTAAATGAGTTGTATATGCTTGCCAATGATTTCAACACTCCTCGATTCTTGGAGAAAAAAGGAGGAAACACCATCAATTATCGGTGTCTAGAAGAATTTGTTGATTTCATTGAACAAAATGAACTCATGGACATTCAATTGAAAGGAGCAAAATACACATGGAGCAATAGGAGAATAGGTAATCAACTAATCCAATTGAGACTTGATAGATTTATTATAGAAGCAATTCAGTTCTTCGAAGATGCAACTCTTCACACTCTTCCAAAAATTGATTTTGACCATAGTCCCCTAGTTTTGGAAAGGCAACAACAAGGACAAACCTTTAAGGCACCATTCAGATTCGAATCAATGTGGCTTCAACATAAGAACCTCAGGAGTTGTATTTTATATTAGTGGAGCAATCACTTCTCAAGCTCACCATTAGTTCAAATAACTAAAAAATACTAGTTTTTCAAAGGAAATTTGAAAATTTAGAACAAGGAAGTCTTCAACAATACTTTTTAGTGCAAACAAAAAATTGTTGAACAACTAAATGCAATTGAAAACAACATCCAAAATGGAAATCTAGAACCTAAAATGAGGTAAAAGGAAAAATAACTTCTCTCAGAATACCACAACATCCTGGCCAAAGAAGAGTTTTTTGGAGATAAAAATTGCATTCACTATGGCTAAAATAAGGAGACTCCAACACCAAGTACTTCCACACATTAAATATCATACACATAAGTAATAATAGAATCAAAGAGCTCTTTCGTAGTGATGGCACATCCACTTCAAACATTCTTGAAATTAGAGAAGAGGATATCACTCACTTTGAAGACATTCTTGAAGAACACAAGCTTATACTAAGAGGGGGGGTGAACAGTATAAGATCACTTTTTGCTTTTCTTTCCCAAATAGTATTAATCAATATAATCAATGGAAATATCAATAGCAATATACAAATCAATGCACAAATCATTACACACAATAGAGACACAGATTTAACGTGGTTCATCCAAATATGGCTACCTCCACGGAGAAAATATTTCTTAAATTATATCTTGGGAATCCTTTCCCTATTACAATATTTATGGACCTTAGTACATAGGAGATGTTGATCCCCTAAATTTGGTTTGTGGATCTCTATCAATAGGAGAACTCTTTCTCCTCTACTCTGGCTAGTGATCCTCTAGAAGACTATTGCCTCCACTACACTAGCTTGTGGATCTCTCTCCACTAAAGACTCTTGTCCCCACTTAGAAGACCTATCCTCATTGCCCTAGCTTATGGATATCTATCCACTGGAGACTACTGTCCTCTCTAATCTATCACCTCCAAAGCTCTATCTCAATTTTGTACTAAACACAGTCTAGTCAATCTAGCACAACTCTGCTCAACTCTTGCACTAAATACAGTCTAGTCGATCTAGCACAAGTCTGCTCAACAATATCACTCAAATATGTACTAAACATAGTTCATTCAGTCTAGCACAAATTTGCTCAACACTTGCACTAAACTTAGTCTAGTTGATCTAGCACAAGTCCACTCAAATATGCACTAAACATAGTCCAATTTGTCTAGTACAAATCTGCTCAATAGGTCCACTCAGAACCTACTCAAATCTACTCAACAAGTCCACTAAGAACCTGCTCAAATATGCTCAATAGGTCCACTCATAACCTCAAATCTCACCCCCCCCCCCCCTTCCCCCCCCCCCCCCCCCCCCCCCCCCCCCCCCCCCCCCCCCCCCCCCCCCCCCCCCCCCCCCCCCCCCCCCCCCCCCCCCCCCCCCCCCCCCCCCCCCCCCCCCCCCCCCCCCCCCCCCCCCCCCCCCCCCCCCCCCCCCCCCCCCCCCCCCCCCCCCCCCCCCCCCACCCCCCCCCCCCCCCCCCCCCCCCCTCCACCCCCCCCCCCCCCCCCCCCCCCCCCAGCCCCCCCCCCCTCCCCCCCCCCTCCCCCCCTCCCCCCCCCAGAATTGTTAGAGACTCAATATGTTCTATTCTCAAAACTCAATCACTTTCTCAACTCAATCTCATAGAAGCATAAAGAGAATTGTTAGAGACTCAATATTTTCTATTCACACAACTCAATCTCTTTCACAACTCAAATCAGAATATAGAATAGTTTATTTTATGGAACTTGAACAATCACTTCATTCATCCCCTTGACTAGGCCCAATCAAATCTACTCAACCAATCACTTAAGAAACAACTCTTGCTCACAAACCCTAGTCCAAGCATGTATCATCCAACTCCAATTGTTTCCAACAATGCTCAACAACAAATCTCACATAACAATGATACTCATGATATTTTCAAACTCTATTTCAAGTTCTTTGCATAACAACTCACTTCAACAACCATTCTTATCAAACAAGGTTTTAACCACAACTCTTAATTTCAGAAAACCTTGAAGCATTAACTCAAAACACTTCACTCAACCAATGATCTCAACAACAATGCTTATCAAAAAAATTTTTAATCACAACTCTCAATTTTAGAAAACCTTGAAGAATTAACTCATACAATTTCGAAAAGGAAACCCTAATAAAATCCTTTTCACTCCAAACTTAATTTTCAAGAAATCCAATCAACCAACACAACCAAAGAAGAATTTGCTCATACCTTTTTGCTTGACAAGGAGTTGATCTCACAAATCTGCCACACTCACAAATTTCTCTTTTCCAATCTCAATAAGGGTTAGAATACTTAATAATAACACAATGCAAAATGATGACCCAAAATACACCTTATTACTCCAAATCAAAAATAACATTCACCATAGTCTTATTTTAATAGAAAAACCCTTATACAAAAATAATGCTTAAAATTCTTAATATAAATTTAACTAAGACTTTACTCAAACTCCTTATTACTCCTAAAATAATAAATCTCAAATATCAATACCTCCAAAATTAATTAAGGGCATAAGGTACTTCAGAAAAATAACTTAACAATCCTTAATTCTCTCGCAATTAAGACACTTTTACTATGCAAGTAAATATCACAAATGCCCCTCTTTCTACCCTTTTCACCTTAGTAAATAAACTTAGGGTAAATAAAAATTTAATTTAATTCTAAGTACCTTAGCCTCAAGTGGGGCTTGAACCCACATCAACCTCCCTTCGCGTGCCCTAGCCGTGGCTGCCAGCCGTGTGCACTAGGCACACGTTTGAAACCCATGAGCACCACGTGCTCCAAAAATTCCTCCACATGCAATGTTTGACGAAAAAAATGGTGCCTCCTTTGGCACTCAAAAACCAAGCACGAACCATGCCTCACGTGGATCGAACGTAGGACCTTCCTACCTCCATGCTTTCACAAGCCAAGCGCTACCACCAAGCCACCATGCCCAATGAGAATGAGCCTTTAACTTCCACGTGTAACCTTCACTTGGTGCTAAAGGACAAAACACTTTGTCCTCTCCTCAAATTGCATGCACAAATGAATAAACCGGGCATAGATCTATTTCAAAAACATTGGGAGCAATCATAATTTTTCGAATGCAAAATTTGGTGTATATATACACAAGACTTCATGGCTTTCAACATTGCGCATGAGCATGGAATAAGACATCGGAATTTTAAAATTAATTAAAATATTTCCAACCAAAACCTTACCTTTAGGTAGGTTAAAATATAATTAAACTAATAATAATATTAATTTAACTAATTTAATTAATTTAAAAACTAATTTAGTAATGCAAATATTAATTAAACTAATTTATAAATTAATATTAAATTAAATTATTTTATTTAATCATAAACAATTTACCTTCCTTAGGCCTCTCTGGTGGTTTTAATAAAAACCATTAATCTTATGCTTATGCAAAGCATTATGAGGCTCAAACATCAAAAAAATCTTGAGAGGCACTTTGTCTTCCTTTTGACATCAATGACAACTTTAACTCAAAATGTCCAACAATCTCCCCCTTTGTCATTGATGGCAACCCATACTCTTCTTACCAAAACTTGACCTTTATTTTTATTCTGCTCCCCCTAGGACATTGATCCCCCTAGCTCAATGCTCTCTCAAATATCAAATCTCTCCCCATTTGACATCAATGGCAAAGGGTCAGCTTTGGGGCTCGAGGCTAAGAATGATTCTCTTAGCTTAGCCCCTCCCCCACCTCCATTTGAGGTGGTTGATTTTGGGGTGGGAGTATTTCTACTCCCAAAAGGCATTGTTCTTTACCTTTATCCTCTTCCCTTATTTTTTGAATTTTATGATTATTTTGACTGTTTCTATCTGTGTCATCACTCCTGTTCCTTTCATCATTCCTATTCCTTTCATAATTCCTATTCCTGTCAGCATTCCCTGTTCATATTTCATTCCTGTTCATGTCATCATTCCTGTTCCTATTTTTGTTCCTGTTCACATCCATGTTCCTGTTCCTATCCATGTTTCTGCTCACATCCAAGTTTCTTTTCCTGTTCCTGCTTGTTTTTGGAATGTTTGCTCTACACAATTTTATTTTTTATCCATCATTATTGCACTTATAACACTTAATGTTATTATTCCTTGGAGGTGCAAATGTCTTATAATTTCCCTTAGTGAAGTCATATCTTCTTCTGTCATAAACCTTGCAATTTATTGCCTTATGACCAAAATGATTACATGAGTAGCAATACCCATGAAAACGTTATCCATTCCCATATTCCTTTCTCTCATGTATCCTGCACTGTGAACCCATGTGCCCAATCATGTGACATGAAAAACATCTTCCATTGAAGAAACCTTACCTAGAACCCATTGGTCTCTTAGTCTCTTCTACCTGTTTCTTGTTCCATCTATTACTTACATGTGCATTGTTCCTCTCCTTGTTGAACTTTACATTGTCCAACTTATCCTTAGAAGTCTCGCTCTTCATTTTACTTACTTCTTTTGACTCTTCTTATTTATTGGCATTTGAGCTTGAATCTCCTTTTTTTGCTTCCTGTTTCCCTTGTTCTTCTTTAGAACTAAGTCCTGTTATGGTGACTGATGACCTTTGTGCATTGATAGTCCTTTCAAAGGTCTTTGAATTTTCCTCAAACTTGTGTAGCTTGTCCTTAGAACCTTTTAATTCCATCCTTTGGCCATACCTTCTTCAAATTTTCTTGTCTCTTAAACTTTGATTTTGAATTTAGTGAGTTTCTGTAGAAACTTTGCTTTTGCTTTCTCATCTTCTTGAGCTTGAACCCTTAATATTGAGTTCTCCATTTTTAATTCTTCAAGAGTAAGCATAAGTCTTTAACATTATATCTCTTTTATCTTTGACTATTCAACCATACCTTTTTCAAATATTCTTACATTTTCAACCTTATATCTCAAGTCATAAAGATCTTGTAGAAGCTTTGCCTTAAATTTCTCATCTTCTTGTATTTGACCCTTCAATTCTAAATTCTCTCATTTCAATTCAACGAGTGTCTTAAGAGTGACTTTCTCTTTTTTTTTTTGAATATTCTATAGGAGCATTTTATTCTACTACTGAAAGTAGAGTTTCTTCTTCACACCTATTTTGATTTTCCTTGTTATCCTTTCGTGAAACAACCTTTGGGATTTCATTTTAGAAAATGTCATCTTCATATTCACTGCTACTAAACCCATTGCAATAGCATGCATCATGGCTAAGTTGGCCACAAATAAAATGTTCTTATGGATAGTAAGTTGCATGGTGACATGTGTTCCCACATATGGTACAAAACTTTATCAGTTTGGATATTTCTCCATTACTTGATTCATCTCTTGAATCTATTTCCATTTGTCCTCCCAACACAACAATATTAAAATCATCTTCCTTTTCTTTCATGACCATGTGTGTTCTTTTGTTCTTGTATCTCATGGTTTTGCCTTTGCCTTTATTTGTCATTTGTGTTCTTACAAGATCTTCCTTCAATATATTAAACCCTTTATGAAGGAACCAACTCTAATACCAATTGAAGAACACAAGCTTATACTGAGAGGGGGGTGAATAGTATAAGACCACTTTTTTCATTTCTTTTCCAAATAGTATTAATCAATATAATAAATGACAATATAAACAACAATAACCAAAGTAATGCACAAATAATCACATACAATATAGACACATATTTAATGTGGTTCATCCAAATATGGCTACCTCCATGAAAAAAATATTTCTTCTAAATATTTCTCAAATTATCTCTTGGGAATCCTTTCCCTATTACAATGTTTATGGACCTTAGTCCAAAGGAGATGTTGATACCCTAAATCTGGTTAGTGGATCTCTATCCATAGGAGAACTCCTTCTCCTCTACTCTGGCTGGTGATCCTCTAGAAGACTACTACCTCCAATACACTGGCTTTTGAATCTCTCTCCACGGAAGACTCTTGTACCCACTCAAAAGACCTATCCTCACTACCCTAGATGATGGATATCTATCCAGAGGATACTACTATCCTCTCTGCTCTGTCACCTCCAAAGATCTATCTCAATTCTATACTAAACACAGTCTAGTCGGTCTAGCACAGCTCTGCTCAACTCTTGCACTAAACACATTCTAGTCGATCTAGCACAAGTATGCTCAACAATATCACTCAAATTTGTACTAAACATAGTTGATTCAGTCTAGCACAAATCTTCTCAACTCTTGTACTACAATCAGTCCAGTCGGTCTAGCACAAGTCCATTCAAATTTTCACTAAACACAATTCGGTCGATCTAGCACAAATTTACTCAATAGGTCCACTCAGAACCTACTAAAATATGCTCAATAGGTCCACCAAAACCTACTCAAATTTTTTGAATAGTTCCACTTAGAACATGCTAAAATATGCTCAATAGGTGCACTCAGATCCTGCTCAAATCTACTCAATAGATCCACTCAAAACTTGCTCAAATATGCTCAACAAGCTCACATAGAACTTTTCCAAATCTGCTCAACAAGCTCACATAGAACTTGTCCAAATCTGCTCAACAAGCTCACTTAGAAGTTATCCAAATCTGCTCAAAAAGGTCACATATAACTTTTCCAAATATTCTCAACAAGCTCATACAAAACTTGTCTAAATCTGCTCAACAAGCTCACAAATAACTTGTCCAAATCTGTATTATAAGCTTCCACAAAAGCTCACACAAAATCAGTCCACAAGTCTTTTCAAAGACTTACCTCAAATTTTCTTAACAAGTCCACATAGAACTTATCCAATCTCATGGAGACATAAAGAGAATCGTTAGAGACTCAATATGTTCTATACTCAATTCTCAATCACTTTCTCAATTCAAATTAATCTCATAGAAACATAAAGAAAAATGTTAGAGCCTCAACATGTTCTATACTCAAAACTCAATCACTTTCTCAACTCAATCTCATAGAAGCATAAAGAGAATTGTTAGAGACTCAATATGTTCTATTCTCAAAACTCAATCACTTTCTCAACTCAATCTCATAGAAGCATAAAGAGAATTGTTAGAGACTCAATATGTTCTATTCACACAACTCAATCTCTTTCACAAATCAAATTAGAATATAGAATAGTTTATCTTATGGAACTTGAATAATAACTTCATTCATCCACTTTACTAGGCCCAATCAAATTTACTCAACCAATCACTAAAGAAACAACTCTTGATCACAAACCCTTAGTCCAAACATGTATCATCCAACTCAAAATGTTTTAAAAAATGCTCAACAACAAATCTCACATAACAATGATACTCATGATATTTTCAAATCCTAGTTCAATTTCTTTGCATAACAACTCACTTCAACAACCATCCTTATCAAATAAAGTTTTAACCACAACTCTTAATTTTAGAAAACCTTGAATCATTAACTCAAAAAACTTCACTAAACCAATGATCTCAAAAACAATGCTTATCAAACAAGGTTTTAATCACAACTCTCAATTTCTAAAAAACTTGAAGCATTAACTCATACACTTTTGAAAAGGAAACCCTAATCAAATCCTTTTCACTCCAAACTTAATTTTCAAGAAATCCAATCAACCAACATAGCCAAAGAAGAATTTGCTCATACCTTTTTGCTTGACAAGGAGTTGATCTCACAAATATTCCACACTAAAAAATTTCTCTTTTCCAATCTCAATAAGGGTTAAAAAACTCAATAATAACACAATGCAAAATGATGACCCAAAATACACCTTATTACTCCAACTCAAAAATAACATTCACCAAAGTCTTCTTTTAATAGAAAACACTTATACAAAAATAATGCTTAAAATTGTTAATATAAATTTAACTAAGACTTTACTCAAACTCCTTATTACTCCTAAAATAATAAATCTCAAATATCAATACCTCCAAAATTAATTAAGGGCATAAGGTACTTCAGAAAAATAACTTAAAAATCCTTATTTCTTCCACCATTAAGACACTTTTACTATGCAAGTAAATATCACAAATGCCCCTCTTTCTACCATTTTCACCTTAGGAAATAAACTTAGGGCAAATAAAAATTTAATTTAATTCTAAGTACCTTGTGGGGCTTAACCCACGTCAACCTCCATTCATGTGCCCTAGTTACGACTACCAGTCATGTGCGCTAGGCACACTATTAGGATCCTCAATCCTAACATTATTAGTTAGTATTAGTTAGTATTATTAATCATTTAATTATTATATTATTAACTTATAAAGTGAACCATCACAACCCTTCATAACGTGAACCATCACGTCTCTTCATACATGAACCATCATCTCTTCACCAACATAGCTTTAGGGTAGATATATATTAGTTTGGCCATCCATATCAAATCATCAAATAAGAAGAATAATAAGCATAGATTCTAAGGAGGGAGCCCCCTATAGTGGCAAAGCAATTACAAGGGAGCCTCCTTTGAGTGACCTGCAATTACATTTACATTAATTTGTTAATAATTTTATAGTAATACCTTGGGGTCTTACCATTTGGTATCAGAGCCATGTGGGACCCAATCATGTGGGAATTGCTCAAAGATCTTCATAAAATCACTTTTGTGTGTGAGTATCAAACTCGGTTTGAGGATATCACCAAACACAACACAATATTGGATGAATCAATTCTCATCAATGGCTTCATTAGGGGATTAAAAGAGGAAATTAGAATGGAGGTGACAAGGTTCAATCCCTATACCATGATGCAGACCTATGGATTGGCAAAATTAGCTAAAGATTAAATCAATGCATAACAAATATTAGGGAAACCACTTATGGAAAAATCATCGACCACTTACATCACTCCCAAACCTATGCATAATGGAAGGGCACAAAGCACTTACACAACCCCCAAATCTAATCGAACTTTACGAATTAAACATCTTAGCTTTGAGGAGATGAAGGAATGACAAGCAAAAGGACTCTATGATAATTGTGATGAACAATTTGGACCCCACCATAAATGTGCTACACTAACATTGTATTTATTGAAGGAATTTGATCCATGTCTCTCCATAGAGCAAGCAGATGAGGTAGTTGTGTCTGAAGCAACCAATGCACCTACTCACTGCAATGAAGACAATGAGGTCGATGTGCAAGAAGTGATTTATGTACCAAGCAAGGATGAGGTAGACATACCCAAAGTGATCAATGCTAGCCAAACATGCACTCTACAAAACCTACACATACATTCCTCACCAATAGTGAGTTCTTGCCATATGACTAAACCTATTCGGAACCAACACAGAGTGACTACACACTCCTCTGTTGGCTCTACCAAGAAACCAAAAAAGGATATGAAATAATTACCATCACTTTTGATGCATCATTCTAAAGTATTTGAGGAACCCCAAGGGTTGCCCTCCCATCGTCATCATGATTTTCCTAAGGAATATTCTACTATTGTTCTTGGCAACCCCCTGCTAATGCTTCATCCTTCTCGATATCCCTACCTACGAAAGGATGCCATTAAAAGAGTCCAAGAACTTACACAAATCCTTCTTGGAAAAAAAAGGACAAAGCTTCTCACTTTAAGTTTTGAGTACAAAGCTATTTTTATTGAGGGTGGCATGTTAGGATCCTCAATCCTAACATTATTAGTTAGTATTAGTTAGTATTATTAATCATTTAATTATTATATTATTAACTTATAAAGTGAACCATCACAACCCTTCATAACGTGAACCATCATGTCTCTTCATACGTGAACCATCATGTCTCTTCACCAACGTAGCTTTAGGGTAGATATATATTAGGTTAGCCATCCATATCAAATCATCCAATAAGAAGAATAATAAGCATAGATTCTAAGGAGGAAGCCCCCTATAGTGGCAAAGCGATTACAAGGGAGCCCCCTTTGAGTGGCCTATGATTACATTTAGATTAATTTGTTAATAATTTTATAGTAAGACCTTGGGGTCTTACCACACAAATTTGAAACCCACAAGCACCACGTGATCCAAAAATTCCTCCATGCGTAATGTTCAGTGAACAAAATGGTGCCTCCTTTGGTGCTCAAAAATGAAGCACAAACCATGCCTCACATGGATCGAATGCATGACGTTTCTGCCTTCACGCTTCTACAAGCCAAGCGCTACCACCGAGCCACCGTGCCCAATGATAATGAGCCTTTAAATTCCACATGTAACCTTCACTTGGTTCTAAAGGAGAAAATGCTTTGTCCTCTCCTCAAATTGCATGTACGAACGAATAAACCGAGTGCAGATCTATTTCAAAAACATTGGGAGCGATCATCATTTTTCGAATGGAAACTTTGGTGTATATATACACAAGTCTTCATGGATTTCAACATCGGCACACGAGCATGGAATAAGACATCGACATTTTAAAATTAATTAAAATATTGTCAACCAAAACCTTACCTTTAGGTAGGTTAAAATAATTTATAATTAAACTAATAATAATATTAATTTAATTAATTTAAAAACTAATTTAATAATCCAAAGATTAATTAAATTAATTTATAAATTAATATTAAATTACATTATTATATTTAATCATAAACAATTTACCTTCCTTAGGCCTCTCCAATGGTTTTAGGAAAAACCATTAATCTTATGCTTATGCAAAGCATTACCTGAGAGGCACTTTGTCTTCCTTTTAACATCAATGACAACTTATTCCTTGACATCAATGACAAATTTATCTCAAAATGTCCAATAATTCTTGGTCCTTGTCCCCCATGCTCATCTCATATGCGCAATGCTCTATTTAAAAACATTTTAAATCTGATTTTCCAAGATTTCAATGTTTATCTCCAAAAAGAGTTTACCTTTGAATAAATTAAAGAGGTAATGTTTTCAATGGACCCTTACAAATCTCCTAGACCCGATGGCTTTCTAAATTTTTTTAGCATTTTTTGGGACATAGTAGGTCATGATATTTCCAAAATTGTACAAGACTTCCAATGTTGCAAAAATCTTCCTAGGGATGTCAACTCCACATTTTTGCCCTTGTTCCAAAATCCAAAATAGTTAATCCATGTATGAATTTAGGCCTACCAGCTTATGTAATGTTATTTATAATCTCATTTCTAAGGTCATTGAAAATAGGTTAAAAGATGCTCTCTTAGTCATTATAGATAAATGTCAAGGCAAATCTATCTGGGGTAGATTTATAATTCATAGAATAATAACTATCTACGAAATCATTCATTCCATATCCAAGAGCAAAAAACACAAAATATTTTTAAAATTAGACATGAATAAAGCCTTTAATAGGGTATATTAGGATTTCCTTTTTGATGTCCTTACCAAATTTGGTTTCATGAGGATTGGATAGCCTTAATCAAATAATATGTAACCTCTGCATGTTTTTTTATCCTTGTTAATGGTTTTGTTGCAGGATATTTTAAAATTTCAAGAGGCATCAGACAGGGGGATCCCCTATCTCCTTTTATTTTTATCATCATGGCCGAATCTCTCGATAAAATTTTGAAGCCATGCATGGGTTATTTGTTCAATAGCCAAGTGTCTAGCTTTATCACACAAAATTTTAGTGGCTAGCAATGGAAATCCATTCCGATTGAAAATCTCAATATTGCTTACCAAAATGCGGTAGAAGCATTAGAAAATATTCTTAGAGTGCATGTGATCCCAAGTAATAAATATAAAGACACTCTAGTTTGAAATCCTAGTGAAGGGTAATTTTTAGTCAAATCAGCATATTACATCCAAGGTCCTCCGGTTGCTCGTTGGCAAATTTCCAAGTTTGTGTGGTACTAAAGTTGATTCTCAAGCACTTTTTTGTGGCTCACATCCCACAAAAAATTTTTAACTACAGACAACATTATAAAAAATGTATGTTCATTCAAAATTGTTGTTGTATTTGCAACTCTAGCTAAGACTCTGCCCAACATCTATTTTTGAAATACCCTTTTTCCAGGTTATATTAAATACCCTTTTTGATATTGTCAAAATTGCTTGGGTTCAACCGCATTCCATTCCTCTCCTCTTTGAGAAATAGCCCAATCCTTTCATCAACTCCTAGCTCAAGTTCCTCTGGTCTATTTTACTCCATCATTATCTTTGACAAGTCTATTTGGAACGTAATAACATATTTTTTAATGATTGAAGTAGAGATCACAAGTCAGTTCTTTCTTGTGTCATCTCATTTGTGTCTAAAGATGATCAACTAATGTCATTTGAGGAGTTTCCTAGACCTGGTATTGAAAACCATCTGTATGATTTATTTAAACTCAGTTAGATTTTGGGTAGGGCCCTCATATCTCAAGTGGATAGGTCAAACATCAAATGGACCTCCCCTCCTCCTAGCTAGACAAAGCTCAGTTTTTATGGCATAGTGAAAGTAAACCCAGGTAGGGTGGGCAATGGTGGTATTATAAAGAATAACAGGAAATAAACTCTCATGGCTTATGCAAAAAATATTGGAATTCAGACGAATAATATGGCTGAGGTGAGAGCCCTCCACCAAGGACTAACGGTGTTAAATGAATTGGATGTTGACCAAATTATTATAGTAGACTCCTTGCTTGCCATTAATTGTCTTAAAGAAAATCAATATTCGTTGTGGAAAATTAGCAACATCATTGGTGAGTGCAAGAGAATGCTAGGCAAATATATGAATGTCACCATACAACATGTGTATAGGAATGGAAATAAGGTGACAAAATTTTTGGCTAACAAAGGTGTCATAGAGAGATCATTTCATGTGTGGCAAATCAACTTTCCTTCGGGGCTTACGAATGTTAGCAGCGAGGATAAAATTTATCTTCTCTAAAATGATTAGGAATCTTGCTCAGCTATTTAGGCTCACTATCCATCCTGATCAGATGGTGTAAGTCACCTAGATCTTGCTTTCTGGTTTCTGTATTTCAATATATGTTTAGTTTTTGGATGTATGTACTCTAGAGTGGTGAGTAGGGAGGAACCTTCTTAGTTGTGCTTTGAATCCACCAAAAGAATACGTTCAGAACAAGGAAAAACTGACCATTGTAAGTCCCACTCTAATTTTGGATAGATATTTGTTACTGGGTCATTCCCATTTTTAGCATTTATTGGGCAGAGTAAACTAATTTCTTCTTAGACCTCTATTTTTGTTACTTCACAATAGCTATCACATAGAAAGTTGTATTTCCAAAAACCAAAGACATCAAAGTGCCCACCAATTACTATGTCTTCTAGATCTTCTAAGAGAAAGGTATGAACACTTCTAAATTTCCTATCCTCCTTTCCCTCCAAATTGAATCACATAGGAAGAGAACATGTATTAGAATCCCTTTAAATTCTTGAATATTTTTGCCACATTTTCCACCAAGTGTCTAAAGTTTTTTTCTTGCAAGATACATTCTAGCAATTATGCTTCACTCTCACCACACATGTGACATGCTATTACTCTTGTGTTGCTTCAACAACTTTCTGCTTCTCCCATGTACTTCCATCTCGGAGGAGGGTAAAATACTTCTGCATATAAAATAAGTGGATTGGATCGACGCGCATAGTCTCACAAAAATTCCTGTAGGTGGAATGGTGTACACTACAATAGTTTCAATGTTGATACTTCACTTACTCTCGCAGATGCTTCAATTTCTAGGAAACTGTCATCTGCTCTTTGCGACCTTGAGAGTATGACGATGCTTGTACTCTAGGAGAACTCTCTCAATGGTCTGTTCCCCGATGGACTATTGAAATGCAAGCATTTGCAAAAGCTTGATTTGTCACACAATCAGTATACCCAGAGCTCATGTTGAGAAATCCAAGGGATTACATAGATGAGATTTGAACCTACCACTTGAGTTCAAGGAGTCTTAATCCTAAGTAAGCTAGCCATCTCCTTGCATGTGCACGTTGGGATGAAAAATACCTTAAAAAAATCTTATCTAATGTATTAGAGATAATTGCACACATTAAAAGGATGTGGAAGTATCATGGTTCAACCATGCAACCTTATTTATATCAATAAAATATTCTAAAAATATCCCATATTATGTCTTAAGAATGTACACCTACATTTTATATATCATTCATTGTGCCAATATATAAAACAAATTCTACACCCAATCCACCCCTTGGCCATAACCCTAAAAAGATAGAAAAGGGTGTTGTTGTAATTCAAACTCAACACCATAGGTTTAAAAAATAATTTTCTTCTTGATATATTGTTATTGATAGATAAAAGTAAAGATACATTTTTCTTCTATTAAACATCTGGAAATTTATATTAAAACACATTATTACATCAGAATCTCATAGCATCATAATATACTAAAACCAATAACTACATATAACTGGAAGGATTCCAGTCATAACAACTATAAAACAGTCATAGAGTGTTGTTGTTCTTAACATACAAAGCATTACATCTTATAACAAAATTACAAAACCATTTATATACATCAATATAATGAATATAATCAAACATTGAGCATATATCCCAGTCATTTGTCTTCAATTGATCCAAGTCCTCAAAAAATTTCTTTTATTTGTAGCTATCCTTCAATGTCCATAGCGACCTGTTGACCTGCAATAAGATTTTGAAGCATATGAGTCTCAAATGAAACCTAGTAAGATTTCTACAATGTTTCTAAAAAACTTCATTGTTACGAGATCTCCATATCATCAATAAAATTTTAGAGGATAGAATGAGCCAAAATAGATTATAAGTTTTTTGCAACTGTTGAATATGCCCATAAACAACTTGCATTTTAAACTCAATTGAGTTACAATTCCAGCCAAGAATACCAGAGTAGAAAATAAGCCATATTTCTTTAGCATATACACAATCAAAAAAGATATGACAAATAGTCTCTGAAACTTTACATAAAGAGCATATAACCAAACTGTTAGGATCAACCATAGTAGGCAACCTGTATAACAGAAGAAGCCATCTAAAAAAACTTTTTTTTGGTTCAAGATGCCTGGACCATATATGCTACAGAATAAAAGAGTAATGACTAATAGATAAACTGAAACCCCATTTAGTGATAATTTGTTGATAAAATTAATGTCCTTCCTAGTACATTTTCTAACCATTTTTCTATTATGGTTAATTTGATATTGTCCGGAGCTTTTCCTAGGCCAAGTAGAAAATATAACAAGTTTATCTTGAACACTTCATTGTCGAACCTTCAACATTGTTATGATGCTATTTTTACTATAAGGGAGCTTAATAGAGTTTGCTTTAAGCATTGTTCATCCATTGATAGATGGAATTGCAATGTAAAAAGTTGGACTAAAACCTTTCAAACTTTTGGAATATTTAGAACCAAAGCCAATAAGATGTTAGAGGTCCTTTTGAATGAGTAATTTTTACAAACAGAATTTGCTCTTCAGCTTCATCCTAGCAATATTGACTTGCAGATGGAGTTGATCAGGATCAAGGAGGAGCTTAGAAACTTTCAACTTAAAAAAATTAATGGTCAGATAACTAGAGCTAGAATGAATTGGTTTAAAATGGGTGACAGGGGTACCAAATTCTATTTTGATTATCTAAATGAAAAGACTCATAAAGTTCATATCAATTTTATCTCTGATGGAAATCAATTGGTTACTGATGAGGATAAAATAAAGGAGATATTTCATAAGTTTTACTCCTCTCTTTTCTCTTTTGAATATGACTCTTCTCAGGTTAGAGATAGGAATATTTGTTGTTCTCTTATTCCGAGGAAAATTACCCATCTAGAGGCTGAAATTCAAGATAGGCCGATCTCTTGTGATGAAATTTACAAAGCCATTAAAGCTATAAACAATGATAAGGCACCTAGACCTGATGGGATGCCTATTGAGATCTATAAGTATAGTAGTTGTATTTGTGAGGATTTACAGAAGGTGTATGATGAGGCTATTAAGTGTGGTTCTTTAGGTAGAATTATTAACTCATGGGTTATCAGACTTCTTCCTAAAGATGGAGACAAATTTTTTATTAAGAATTGGAGGCCTATTAATCTTTTAAATGTCTCTTATAAGATATTGGAAAAAAATTTGTCACTTAGATTGGTGGATATTTTACCTAAATTTATCAATTTTACCCAGACTAATTTTATCAAAGGTAGATATATTCTGGAGAATCTAAATATTGGATGGGAGGTTATCGATTGGGCTAGGTCTGGTCAAAATATTGGCATGATTCTTCTTGATTAGATTTTTTTCTCCCTATTGAAATATACACTTTTCAATCAACCACAAATAGGTCCTCTCTAGATTTTTTGACATAAAAATTTTAAGACCATGGAGGGACATTTTTTGCAGGACTGCCCAAACTGCCGAACTCATTTTGGCCATATCTCACTCATCCGAACTCATATTGAGCTAAAATTTTGAGGGTAGATGCCTGAAAAACCTATAAAGTCTCCACAAATTTTCATATCATTTGGAGCATAAAATATCCTAGTGAATACCAATGTGTGAACAAGATATTTGGTAAGTGGCTATGCGAGGGTTTCATCTGGGTTGAGTGCAAGCAGCTCCAGAGGTTGGTTTTTAGGGTGTTCGGGCCTTAGCAGCAAATATATTTGTGGTTTATGCTCAATATTTTATCAGTAAATATTGTAAGGGATCCAAGATGGGTTAGAAATTTATCTTTCAATAGATCATACTATGAACTTGAGTGACAATGGCTTCCAATTTGTTGCACAAAAGAAAATTGAAAACCATACCTTTCCACGAAGTCTAAGGCAAGGATTGAAGAGATCACAAAACAATTTTCATGAAGTTGACCAAAAAATGGCTCATATCTCAAGTGAATCTGGTGCTAAGGTGCACCCACAAAATAATTCTACTATGAAAACCCCTGTCAAGGGTAAGAATTTTGAAGACTCAGTCCCAAAATAAATTTTATGGATTCCCTTCAAGTTGGATAGCCTTAACCCAATGCTAATATCAATCTTAGGGCTTACCATAAACCTCTAAGAATGCCTAAGATTGATACCAGGAAAATAGAGTCAGGATGTCTTAAAGCAGTTGATGGAAATCCTATTGTTAAGCTTGATATTGGTAACATTCAGACTGGTATTGAAGATTTGGAAAAAAGAGGACTAATTTGTCGGTTTGTGGGTTTTCATCCGAGTCTATCTGCTTTCAAAGTTTGGGCTGCAAAATGCTGTAAAATTAAAGGTGAGTTACGAATATCTATTTATCCAAATGATTATTTTCTTGTTTTATTTGCTAATAATGAAGATAGAGAAAAAAAATTTCAAGGGGGTCCTTGGTTTTTTGGAATGGCAGGTCTTTTCATTAAACCCTGGCATACTAAATTTAAAGTCGAAGAAGAGATGCCTTATATAGCTCCCATGTGGGTTAGACTATTTGGCCTCCCTATTGAATTTTGGAATCCTACTATTTTTTCTTCAATTGGAAACTCTTTAGGAACTTTTATGATGACTACTGATTGTACTCAAAATTTTGAAAATATTATTTATAATTGAATTTGTGTTTTAATGGAATTTGACAAACCCCTACCTAAAAATATCACATTACAATTTGGGGAAGACACTTGGGAGCAAGTAGTGGACTATGAGAACATTTATTTTCATTGTATAATTTGCCATTAATATGGTCATTTGTCCAATTCTTGCCAAAATTAAATTCTTGATCAAAATAAAGAAGATATAAACTCAGCAAGTTTCCAAATACCTCATAAGAATAACACTCATAAAAAACTAGTTATGAAGGATCAATCAAAGTCATCTGCTAATATGTTTGAAATACTTTCCACAAATGATGTCCCAAGTGAGGAAGAGGAAATAATGGAAACTAAAATATCAGAAACGCAATTTAAATATTAAGGGAAGAACTCAAAGACAAACCAACAAATCAAAGGTTTTCAACAGTAAAAAAAGGGAGAAAATTTATGCAAGAAAAACAATCTTTCAAATGTCAAAACTTCAATTAATGCAGGTCCCAATATAGACTCTATTGAACCATCTAGTAAAATTTTGGCTGTGTACAAGCATTCTTCAAGGTTGGAAGCCATCTCAGATTCAATTGGAATAAGTCAAGAAATAGGGAAAAAAAAATTGAAGATGGATTCTAATCAAAAAGTAGATCGCAAGACCAATCAATATCATATCGTAAAATAAGGTGAAAATCTTGTAGAGGAAGGTAAGATTAATGTCCTTCCCAAATTTTTTAGCCCTGGTATTAATGAAGATAATCACTTGGAATATCAGGGGACTCAAAGGGAGTCTTTCAAAAGAAAATGAAATTAGAAGAATGATTCAGATAAATCATCCTCATCTTGTTTTCCTTTAAGAAACAAAGATGTCAATGGAGGATATGGACTCAATTGCCAATAAATTTTGACAAAAAGGGGGGAAATAGAAATTTTGACAAAAGCACTGACCTCATGAGCGAATATATTGTAAACCTCCATCTTGTGGATATCCAACTAGATAATGGTCTTATGACTTGGTCTAACAAAAGGTAAGGCTTAGCTTCTATAATGAAGATATTGGATAGGTTTTTGCTCTCTGAAAATTTCTTAATCCATGGTCACATTCCTAAAGTGAAGACTCTTAATAATGCTGGTTCGGATCATTGGCCAGTCATGGTGGAAATGTGGAAAACCAATGTGAGTTTATCTCCTTTTGTTTTCAATTAATGTGGCTTAGAGACATTTCCTTCAGACCGCATGTGCAACAATGGTGGAAGGAAGGTAAACATAGGCATGGGACTAAGACGTTCTATTTTTCCAAAAGACTACAATACATTAAATCCAAAATAAAGACTTGGAACTGGAAAGAGTTTGGGGATGTTCATAAAAAAGACATGAAGTTATATTGAAATTTTGAATAAGAAAATATGTTTAGATGGCCTCACAGAGAAGAGAAGTGCAGATGAAATTAAACTCACAACTCAGTTAGAGGAATGGGAAAAAAGAGGAAATCTTATGGAAGCAAAAATATAGAACTCAATGGCTCAAAGAAGGAGATCGAAACACAAATTTATTCCACAAATCTCTTCTAGACCGAAGATCTCACAACTTTATTTCTTCCTTAAAATCAGATTTTGGAGATGTTGTTTATACTTGGGATGGCATGAAATCTATTGTTGTTGATTACTTTTCCAATATTTTTGTTGCTACTCAACTTGACTCAGCTTCACAACAAAATGTTCTTCAAGCAATCTCTTCTTTTATCACTTCCGAGGAGAACTCTATTTTGAATGCTCCTGTTACTATCAATGAGCTTCAAAAATTAGTTTTTAAAATGTAAAAAGGGAAAACCCCAAGTCCTGATGGTTTTCCCATTGAGTTCTACCAAGAGTTTTAGGATATCCTTCATGTTGATTTATTAGAGGTGGTGGAAAAATCCAGGAAAACCAAAGAAATTTTGAAGGTTATAAATAAAACTTATATTACTATTGTTCCAAAATCTCAAGAGGTTGATCATATCTCATTTTTTAGACATATTGCTTTATGTAATGTTCTTCTCAAAATCATTACTAAAATAATGGTAGAAAGGTTGAAGCCTCTTTTACATAATATTATTTCCCTAGAGCAAGGGGGTTATGTGGAAGGACGTCAAATAGTAGATGAGATAGTTCTTGCTCAGGAAGCCACCATTCCATGGATATGCAAAAATCTCCTTCCATGTTTATTCGGTTAGACTTATCGAAAGCTTATGACAAAGTGGATTGGCACTTCCTTATCAAAATTTTGAGGCAATTTGGTTTCTCTAAGGATTGGATGAATTGGATTATGGGATGTATCTCTTTAGTTTCTTACTTAGTTCTTATCAATGGCAGGCCTTCTCAGTCATTCCTAGATTCTATAGGTATTAGGCAAGGTGACCCGCTATCCCCTTATTTATTCATCATTCTTGTTGAATGCTTGGGTAGGACTATAACTAAAAAGAGGGAAAACAAAACCCTTGAAGGAGTTAACATTTCTCATGGAGCTAGACATATCTCTCATATTTAATTTGTGGATGACTCTACTCTTTTAGGTAAAGCTACAGTTAAGGAAGCTTCTAATATTAAGCAAATCATTAGCTATTTTTCTAAGGCTACTGGGAAGTTAATCAATGAAGATAAATCTAAAGTTATTTTCTTTCACTACTTTGCTATATAGGAATCCATGGTCTTGGATAAATTAAGATATAATAATACCTCCCTTCCAATCACTTATTTAGGTATTCCCATAAATATTCAAAGGCAAAAAAATAAATATTGGAATTGGTTGTTGGACAAAGTCAAGAAGAAAATTGGAAAGTGGACCAACAAGTGGCTATATTCTGGGGGTAGAATCACCTTGGTAAAATCAGTCCTTCTAGTTATTCCTATTTATGTTTCTTCTGTTTTGAATATCCCAAAGGCTGTTCTTTGATAATTAGATCAAATCAGTCATCGTTTCCTTTGGAGTGGTACTAAGGAGAAAAGAAAATGGGCTTTTGTGAAATGGGATACTTTATGTCTTCCTAAGAGTGAAGGGGGGTTAGAATTCTGGTCTTCTATTAATAACAACAAACATTTAGTTGCTAATTTATATTGGAGGATGTTGCATAACCCCAATGCTCTTTGGGCCAATAATCTTCGTGCTAAATATGTTGAGAATAAAATTCATGAAGACCTTGTTCGCTATCAACTTCCTACCAAAGGTTCTCCCATTTTAGCGGTTCTTAATACTGGTGAGGATTCGATAAAGAAAAATTTATTTTGGATCATTCATAATGGTCAATAGGCAAATTTTTGGATGGATAATTTGGATGGTCATAAGCCTTTGATAACTCAGTTTCCTGATTGGAGGCCTTGGATGGATGAGCTTCACTGAGCTAATTGGATAAAGGTGGCTAATTACTGTCCGTACCATATTGGTAATTCAAAGGTTTGTAGATATTGGATCCCTATTTAGGACTGGCCTATTCAAATCCTAGAAAGGGAAAGACAAGATATCCAAGGCATCCTTCATATGAGATCCCTCTCTTGGTCCCATGAAAAATATTGTTTTGGATGGAACAACACTACTAAGGGTAAGTATTCAGTTGCTCAAGGTTATTTGACCTTATGCCATAATAATCCCAACCATTCTTCTAACATATTTTCTCGATTGTGGGCTCAAAATCTATGGCCTAAGGTGAAGTTCTTTAATTGGATTTTATTGCATCGTAGGGTCCTTACTGGTGAGCAACTTATGAAGCATGGTTTTCATGGCCCTTTTAGATGTGAAATGTGTGAAGAGAATGTAGAAACTCTCAATTGTATTCTTATTGAGTGTACTTTAGCCTCTGAGATATGAAGGAGAATGTCCACTTTACTTGGCTTACATTGGTCCAATTTTTTTACTTTTGAATAACTTTTGAGGGATTGGCCTAATCAAGAGGGTGTTGATCATTTTATTAGGCAGTTAGTTTGGATGGGTTCTACCATTCTTCTTTGGAATATCTAGAATGAAAGGAACAACCAAATTTTAATCAATATAGGAAGGATATTCACTATATTTGGCAAAATACCATAGCCAACTTAGTTGAATCAATCCATCAACTCCTTAATCACCCCCAAAAATCCCACCAAATATGGGATCAAGTGATGCAAATATTGAATATTAAATCTTCTAAAGGCAACCAACTTAAAGGGAATATGAGTATTAGTAAGATGGATATGACTAGAAATTGGCAACCTCCTCCTAAGGATTTTGGAAAACTCAATACTGATGGAGCCTCTAGAGAGAACCCTGGAAAAGCCAATGTGGGAGAAATTGGTAGACTTTCAGATGGCTCCCTAGTTTTTAATTTTGTCGAGAATTTGGGAATTATTTCCAATATGTTGGAATTACCCCTAATTCCTAAGTATCTAGGTTAAGATTTGTTAAGAGGGAGAATGTTGCAGTGTGAATAGGGTCATCACAAAGGAGGCTTAGAAAAATCTAGTTCTTTAGCCTCCAATGTAAAAAAAACTCCTAAAATCATGTGTCGAAAGATTTGTTTTTGTTGGCATATTATCTCCTATTTTTCTCCCCTAATCTCCTATATGCCCTCCACGTTCCCTAATTTCCTTATCATCTCCGTCCCCTTATTTCTCCACACCTTCCTCCCCTTATCCCTCCATTTCCATTCTATCTCTCCAACTACCTTCCTTATCCCTCCGACCTATTCGTACCCACCATCTTTTCCCTTCTCTATATAATATTCGATACATTTGTAATAAGGTGTGAGGGTGCTTCAAATTAAATAAATCCTTTTTAATTCTTTGTCCTGCATTATTTTCTGTTAATGTGACTGCGTTCGGTTTTCACATCTGGTATCAGAGCCAGACTTCGTCATCTGTCGGGCACGATTCCCGAGGCAAAGTGGAACGGGCACGATTCCCGAGGTGGGCACGCATCTCGATGTAGGTCACAACAGGGCTTGGATCTCGAGGCGGATCGTGCACAGGCAAGGCGACAGGTGGTAGTGGCACGACTCCCGAGACGACAGGTGGCAGTGGCACAGATTTCAAGGAGCTGACATGGCAGAGTCCAATTGGCTGATGAGGTGGCACGTGGATCAAGGCAGAAGCTGACGTGGCGACGTCCGATTGGCTGATGAGGCGGTCTGATTGGCAGCGCGTGATTGGTCCAAAATTTTGGCACGTGTCGTGCTGACGTGTCGGTTGGCGATTGGAGGAATTGGAGGCAAAATTCGGCACCTGTGACTGCCCAAAGGCAGTCATTCATCTTTGTGTGGCGTCGGTTTAATAAACTCTTCAACAGCATTTTCCCAGCGAATGTGGGATAAAGGCCCGCAATTGTTTAAAAAAATAATTTTTAAAGCTTGCCGTTTATTTTTGTTCGCGGCCCACGATAGTTTTTCACGTCCGGGGGACGTGGTGCAACGGACAGGTTGTCCGCTTGCAGACGGCTGGTCGCAGGGTATTAAAGGGCTGAGGCCCTTTGTTGTTTCAAATCGGCCGCTTGGCGTAGCGGCAGAGCACACCGCCGTGCTCAGGGAGGTCGCGTGATCGAATCGCGACGGAAAAAGGTAAAAAATTTTAAATTTGGTTTTTAAAGGTTTAAAATTTATTTAATAATTTTTTTTTTTTTTTTTAAATTATCTTTTTTAAATTAATTTTATTTTTTAAAAAAGGGTAATTTGAAAAATAATAAAAAATTATTAAATTTATTTAAAAAAACCTTTATAAAACTGTTTAAAGAGTTTTTTGTGGCCAATTAAAACTCGTCCAAGGGGGCTTGAAAATTTGCATATTGTGAACCTGGAAAAGTGACGGGAAGTCTTCCGGAGCACCCGTTTAGCACCTCCAAATTTTTTTGGACTCCCTGTCTCGTGACGGGGGTGGCACGCAGGGCGTCGCCCCTTGGAACCCCGTTTAAGGGTTCAATATTGAAGTGGAGCCAGAGCCAGTGGAGCCAGAGCAGAGCCAGAGCTAGAGCTAGAACCAGTGTTGGGGAGTCTCACAACAAGCAATCAGTAAGAGAATTACTTTGCTTTGTAATTGCTTATTTCAGTGAAATCAAAGTTTGTTTTTAAGTAGCAGAAATGGCTGCAAATACTTGTTTGCCAATTGGTGATTGGATGTTACAAAATAGTAGATGTTTTAAGACATGAATATGCCAAAACTGAGAATGATGCAGAGGGAGGAACTCTGCTAACTGTAAAAATAGCTTGCACTATCAGAAGCTTGTTGATTCTGTAGACCATTGGAGTTGATTCTGATTTTGTTGGTTGCTATTTGCTGCTATTGTTTGAATGCAATTCTGACAAGGAGTACCATTGTTTGGTGAGTCACACTGCTACCCAAATAAGTGAGAACCACGTGAGACTGGTTTCACAATAAGTTTTTGCATCTTGCTGAAGAGAGACATATATGCTGAAGAGAGACATATACGCTGAAGAGAGAAGAAGAGAGGAGGCAGTTTTGTGACATGGAAAGGATGAAAAAGCTGTTTTTTGACAGAGTTGGGCAGTGAGATACAGTGAAGAGATTTATAGAACTGATTGCATTAAAAAGACAGAAGAGAGTTTTGCTACTGTTTGGTACCAATAAGACATAAAGGCTACATCGATTTATGAAATGAGTGGCTGAGAACTTGGTGGAAGTTTGATGAATGGTGGATTGCAGAATGGCAACCATGTATGAAGATTTGGTTGTGCCTAAATTCGATGGAGATGATTATGCTTATTGGAGCATAAGAATGAAAACTTTATTGATGGCCAAAGACCTTTGGAGCATTGTAGAAGAAGGATATGAAGAACCTTCAAATTGGAGCAGCCTTCAAGAAGATGAAAGAAGAGAGAAGAAAGAGCAGCAATACCAAAATTGCTTAGCCCTTATGGATTTGAGAAGAGGAATGGAAAAGAATGTTTTTCCTCTTATAGCCAATTGTATATCAGCTACAATGGCATGGCAAGTGTTGAAAGATACATATGGGTTTGATAAGGACACCCATAAATCCATGTGTGACAATCAAGAAGATTTTTTAAGCAAGGAGGAGCCTTGCTTTCTTGAAGAAGTTTCTGAATTAGATCCTTTTGTAGGAGCATTTGAAGACGCATGTGAAGACATGTCTTATGAATAAGGCATGCATTATGAATTCTTCCTTACGGAGGAAGATGATGGAGAACTTCTTCTTGATGAAAATAAAAGAAGAGGTGTGTATTCCTCAAGAGGAAGAGGAGGAAGACGAGGATTTGCAGCTGATAGAAGGAAAAGTGATGAAGAATCCCTTCATGGAGAAGAGGATGAGAAAGAACCTAGTTCCCTAGAAGATCCTTTTGGAGAGTCTTATGAAGACTTATCTGAAGATTGTTTTGAGCAACCATGGGAGACTCTCACTGATGAAGACGTTACTTGTGAAGGCATGGAAACTTGTAAGTATCAATTCTCTGTTTTAGAAGGAGCATATGATGAAAATTGTCAATTATTTCCTTTAGAGGGAGAATATGATGATGAAAAGTAAAATTGTATTGATGGAAAAGAGGATAAATGTCTAATTGAAGAGACAATTGTTGAAAGATAATTTTATGAGAATGATGTTTATTGTGAAGACCACTCTAAATTGGATGATGGCTTGCTTGAAGAATCACTCCAAGAAGAAGGAAGAGAAACACTCACATTGAAGTGTTCCTTGCTTGAAGATCACCTAGATGAGGTGGTGGAAGATGAAAGATGTCTCATGGAGGAGGCATGTGTAGAAGAGTGTCTTATGAGGAAGACACCAAATTAGCTATTTATTGAAGATTGCTTCATGGAGGAGGCACAAAATAAAGATAAAGATGCATATGATGGAGAAACACTCATCATGGAGTGTTGCATAGCTAAAGACCACTCAAATGGAGTGGAGACAAATAGAGAGTGTATTTTGGAGAATACACCAAAAATTCTCATGGAGGAGAGTGATGAAAATCTAACCACAAATTGTTGGCATAATGATGGAAAAGCAATGTTCATGACAAATCATTGGCTTGAAGACCATTCACTTGGAATGGATGTATGCTCTCTTGATAGAGCAACTCAAGATATTCTTGAAGAAGATGATAAAATTGTTCCTCTACAGGGGAAGGAAAATATTAAAGATGAAGAGGAGCTTGATTCACAAATTGTATGGGATGTTGATTCCCATGACATTGTTGATTGTAAGGCTCAATTTATGTGGGATTTTGATCCAAAAGAATTTGAAATTGAAGAGGAGATGAAATTCATAAGCTTCATGCTCAATGGAGGATATCACTCATTAGGGGTGACAAATAGAGATGCTTCTTGTTCATCCACCCAAGAAGTAAAACATGAAAAAGGAAAGATTGATAGTTTTCATGTTGTGATGACTATGAGAACATCAATGCTTGAACCTAGAAATTATTTTGTACAGGAAAATCCAAATCAAGAGGACGATTACTCATTTGGTTTAATAGAAAAATATATTGATGGGTTCCATGTTATGGAAACATTAATGAAAGAAGAAATGAAGGGCATAAGTTTCATGCTCCATAAAGCAGATTATCTCAAGGCTGAGATAATAATAGGAAAAGAGCATTATGAGAAACACTATCTCAAGGAGGAGATAGAACATAGTGAGATAGTCACTAATGGTCTTCATGATGCAATGGAGGCATCATCAAAGGAGATTGAAAATTGTCTTGAAGAGACAATTATGGTTGAAGATCACTCACTTGGAGTGGCTACATTACAGAAAAGAAGTTGTCTTGAAAAGGCGACAATGTATGATTGCTTTAATGAATGGTGTTTCAACACACGACCATGGATTGATCAAAGGAGAAGAGCTCTTAGTGAAGAGTTGATGGTTGATATTGAAGCACCATACCCCAAAGGAGAACTGCAACAAAATAGCTTTATGGGAAGCACCAAATCTAATCATAGTGAAGGTAATATTTTTATGATTAATGATTTGTTTTTTGTGAGAATGTATGAAAAGGAAGGAGAATGTCTTCCAAAGGCATTATTTGAAGGTGATTGTCTCATTGAGACAACTTTGATGAAGAGTCTTCTTGGAGCGAAGACAGTAATGAATAACTTGGGTCACATGGATCCAAATGATGTGTTTAAAATTCCTTGGAAGAAGGAATATTGTAAAGCCATTGTTTTGAGAGAACATTTGTGTGAGGAGCAACTTTATGTTGCATATGTAATTGGTCATTGGATGGCCATATTTGTTGTGATATTTTGTGTAGAAATATCTGAAAGAGTTGTATGGTATAATCATCTATGTGAGATGATTAATTGTAAATACTCATGTGGAGTATTGTTTAGTGATGAAGATGTAAAAGATGATCAACATGTGAAAGTATGGTTTAAAGACCATCATGATCAAGATGTAAGAGAGTGGTTGTTGAAAACCACAAGAGGAGAGACTTTTGCTGAAGGGAGAGCTAATCAACAAAAGATGGCACTCAAGCATTTGCGTTATGGAGGAGCAACATCAAAGATGAATGAAATTCCAATGCATATTACATACTCAGGAGGAGTATTAGGAGATGAAATATGGTTTGAAGATCATAGAAAGAATAATGAAATAAATGTGCTAGATTGGTTAGTGAGAACCAATACATGTGACATGATGGGAATGACATTTTTTGAAGAAGCTTTTGATGAAGGGGGAGTAGCTCATCAAAAGGAGGCACTCTATTACTTGCATGAAGGAGCAATAACAAATATGGAGGATATCACACACAAGCAATGGAAGGAGTGCCCAAGACAAAACTTTACAATTTTTTATTTCTTGTTACAAAACTAGAGGAGACGAAAAAGATTGAGTTTCTTCCAATGTTGTGATGTTGATGAAACTTTTTGCAAAAAGTCACATCAACATAAAGGGGTAGAATGTTGGAATTACCCCTAATTCCTAAGTATCTAGGTTAATATTTGTTAAGAGGGAGAATGTTGCAGTGTGAATAGGGTTATCACAAAGGAGGCTTAGAAAAATCTAGTTCTTTAGCCTCCAGTGTGAAAAAAACTCCTAAAATCATGTGTCGGCAGATTTGTTTTTGTTGGCATATTATCTCCTATTTTTCTCCCCTAATCTCCTATATGCCCTCCACGTTCCCTAATCTCCTTATCATCTCCGTCCCCTTATTTCTCCACACCTTCCTCCCCTTATCCCTCCATTTCCCTTCTATCTCTCCAACTACCTTCCTTATCCCTCCGACCTATTCGTACCCACCATATTTTCCCTTCTCTATATAATATTTGATACATTTGTAATAAGGTGTGAGGGTGCTTCAAATTAAATAAATCCTTTTTAATTCTTTGTCCTGCATTATTTTCTGTTAATGTGACTGCATTCGGTTTTCACACAATACCCTTGCTGATGGGTATGGTATCCTAAGATGCCTCATTTTAGAATTTCTTCTTCACACCTATTTTGATTTTCCTTGTTATCCTTTCATGAACCAACCTTTGGGATTTCATTTTAGAAAATGTCATCTTCATATTCACTACTACTAAACCCATTGTAATAGCGTGCATCATGGCTAAGTTGACCACAAATAAAACGTTCTTATGGATAGTAAGCTGCATGGTGACATGTGTTCCCACATATGGTACAAAGCTTTATCAGTCTGGATATTTCTCCATTACTTGATTCATCTCTTGAATCTATTTCCATTTGTCCTCCCAACACAACAATAATAAAATCATCTTCCTTTTCTTTCATGACCATGCGTGTTCTTTTGTTCTTGTATCTCATGGTTTTTCCTTTGCCTTTATTTGTCATTTGTTTTCTTACAAGATGTTCGTTCAATCTATTAAACCCTTTATGAAGGAACCAGCTCTGATACCAATTGAAGAACACAAGCTTATACTGAGAGGGGGGGTGAATAGTATAAGACCACTTTTTTCATTTCTTTTCCAAATAGTATTAATCAATATAATCAATGACAATATCAACAACAATAACCAAAGTAATGCACAAATAATCACATACAATATAGACACATATTTAATGTGGTTCATCCAAATATGGCTACCTCCATGAAAAAAATATTTCTTCTAAATATTTCTCAAATTATCTCTTGGGAATCCTTTCCCTATTACAATGTTTATGGACCTTAGTCCAAAGGAGATGTTGATACCCTACATATGGTTAGTGGATCTCTATCCATACGAGAACTCCTTCTCCTCTACTCTGGTTGGTGATCCTCTAGAAGACTACTACCTCCAATACACTGGCTTTTGAATCTCTCTCCACTGAAGACTCTTGTACCCACTCAAAAGACCTATCTTCATTGCCCTAGATGATGGATATCTATCTAGAGGATACTACTATCCTCTCTGCTCTGTCACCTCCAAATATCTATCTCAATTCTATACTAAACACAGTCTAGTCGGTCTAGCACAGCTCTGCTCAACTCTTGCACTAAACACATTCCAGTCGATCTAGCACAAGTATGCTAAACAATATCACTCAAATTTGTACTAAACATAGTTGATTCGGTCTAGCACAAATATGCTCAACTCTTGTACTACAATCAGTCCAGTCGGTCTAGCACAAGTCCACTCAAATTTGCACTAAACACAATTTGGTCGATCTAGCACAAATCTACTCAATAGGTCCACTCATAACCTACTAAAATATGCTCAATAGGTCCACTCAAAACCTACTCAAATTTTCTCAATAGTTCCACTTATAACATGCTAAAATATGCTCAATAGGTCCACTCAGATCCTGCTCAAATCTACTCAACAGATCCACTCAAAACCTGCTCAAATATGCTCAACAAGCTCACATAGAACTTTTCCAAATATGCTCAACAAGCTCACATAGAACTTGTCCAAATCTGCTCAACAAGCTCACTTAGAACTTATCCAAATCTGCTCAAAAAGCTCACATATAACTTGTCCAAATATTCTCAACAAGCTCATACAAAACTTGTCTAAATCTGCTCAACAAGATCACAAATAACTTGTCCAAATTTGTATTATAAGCTTCCAC
Source organism: Wollemia nobilis (assembly GCA_028583015.1). Classification (NCBI taxonomy): domain Eukaryota; kingdom Viridiplantae; phylum Streptophyta; class Pinopsida; order Araucariales; family Araucariaceae; genus Wollemia; species Wollemia nobilis. The sequence continues at coordinate 125,310 of JAQPPZ010004449.1, forward strand.
AAAATCTCACACAAAATCAGTCCACAAGTCTTTTCAAAGACTTACCTCAAATTTGCTTAAAAATTACACATAGAACTTATCCAATCTCATAGAGACATAAAGAGAATCGTTAGAGACTCAATATGTTCTATACTCAATTCTCAATCACTTTCTCAATTCAAATTAATCTCATAGAAACATAAAGAAAATTTTTAGAGACTCAACATGTTCTATACTCAAAACTCAATCTCTTTCTCAACTCAATCTCTTAGAAGCATAAATAGAATTGTTAGAGACTCAATATGTTATATTCTCAAAACTCAATCACTTTCTCAACTCAATATCATAGAAGCATAAAAAGAATTGTTAGAGACTCAATATGTTCTATTCACACAACTCAATCTCTTTCACAAATAAAATTAGAATATAGAATAGTTTATATTATGGAACTTGAATAATCACTTCATTCATCCACTTTACTAGGCCCAATCAACTTTACTCAACCAATCACTAAAGAAACAACTCTTGATCACAAACCCTTAGTCCAAACATGTATCATCCAACTCAAAATGTTTTCAAAAATGCTCAAAAACAAATCTCACATAACAATGATACTCATGATCTTTTCAAATCCTAGTTCAATTTCTTTGCATAACAACTCACTTCAACAACCATCCTTATGAAATAAAGTTTTAACCACAGCTCTTAATTTTAGAAAACCTTGAATCATTAACTCAAAAAACTTCACTAAACCAATGATCTCAAAAAAAATGCTTATCAAACAAGGTTTTAATCACAACTCTCAATTTCTAAAAACCTTGAAGCATTAACTCATACACTTTTGAAAAGGAAACCCTAATCAAATCCTTTTCACTCCAAACTTAATTTTCAAGAAATCCAATCAACCAACATAGCCAAAGAAGAATTTGCTCATACCTTTTTGCTTGACAAGGAGTTGATCTCACAAATCTTCCACACTAAAAAATTTCTCTTTTCCAATCTCAATAAGGGTTAAAAAACTCAATAATAACACAATGCAAAATGATGACCCAAAATACACCTTATTACTCCAACTCAAAAATAACAGTCACCATAGTCTTCTTTTAATAGAAAACACTTATACAAAAATAATGCTTAAAATTGTTAATAGAAATTTAACTAAGACTTTACTCAAACTCCTTATTACTCCTAAAATAATAAATCTCAAATATCAATACCTCCAAAATTAATTAAGGGCATAAGGTACTTCAGAAAAATAACTTAAAAATCCTTATTTCTTCCACCATTAAGACACTTTTACTATGCAAGTAAATATCACAAATGCCCCTCTTTCTACCATTTTCACCTTAGGAAATAAACTTAGGGCAAATAAAAATTTAATTTAATTCTAAGTACCTTATGGGGCTTAATCCACGTCAACCTCCCTTCATGTGCCCTAGTTACGGCTATCAGTCATGTGCGCTAGGCACACTATTAGGATCCTCAATCCTAACATTATTAGTTAGTATTAGTTAGTATTATTAATCATTTAATTATTATATTATTAACATATAAAGTGAACCATCACAACCCTTCATAACGTGAACCATCACGTCTCTTCATACATGAACCATCATCTCTTCACCAACGTAGCTTTAGGGTAGATATATATTAGTTTGGCCATCAATATCAAATCATCAAAGAAGAAGAATAATAAGCATAGATTCTAAGGAGGGAGCCCCCTATAGTGGCAAAGAGATTACAAGGGAGCCTCCTTTGAGTGACCTGCAATTACATTTACATTAATTTGTTAATAATTTTATAGTAAGACCTTGGGGTCTTACCATTTGGTATCAGAGCCATGTGGGACCCAGTCATGTGGGAATTGCTCAAAGATCTTCATCAAATCACTTTTGTGTGTGAGTATCAAACTCGGTTTGAGGATATCACCAAACACAACACAATATTGGATGAATCAATTCTCATCAATGGCTTCATTAGGGGATTAAAATAGGAAATTAGAATGGAGGTGACAAGGTTCAATCCCTATACCATGATGCAGACCTATGGATTGGAAAAATTAGCTAAAGATAAAATCAATGCACAACAAATATTAGGGAAACCACTTATGGAAAAATCATCGACCACTTACATCACTCCCAAACCTATGCATAATGGAAGGGCACAAAGCACTTACACAACCCCCAAATCTAATCAAAATTTACGAATTAAACATCTTAGCTTTGAGGAGATGAAGGAATGACAAGCAAAAGGACTCTGTGATAATTGTGATGAACAATTTGGACCCCACCATAAATGTGCTACACTAACATTGTATTTATTGAAGGAATTTGATCCATGTCTCTCCATAGAGCAAGCAGATGAGGTAGTTGTGTCTGAAGCAACCAGTGCACCTACTCACTGCAATGAAGACAATGAGGTCGATGTGCAAGAAGTGATTTATGTAACAAGCAAGGATGAGGTAGACATACCCAAAGTGATCAATGCTAGCCAAACATGCACTCTACAAGACCTACACATATCTTCCTCACCAATAGTGAGTTCTTGCCATATGACTAAACCTATTCGGAACCAACACAGAGTGACTACACACTCTTTCTCCGTTGGCTCTACCAAGAAACCAAAAAAGGATATGAAATCATTACCATCACTTTTGATGCATCATTCTAAAGTACTGGAGGAACCCCAAGGGTTGCCCTCCCATCGTCATCATGATTTTCCTAAGGAATATTATACTATTGTTCTTGGCAACCCCCTGCTAATGCTTCATCATTCTCGATATCCCTACCTACGAAAGGATGCCATTAAAAGAGTCCAAGAACTTACACAAATCCTTCTTGGAAAACAAAGGACAAACCTTCTCACTTTAAGTTTTGAGTACAAAGCTATTTTTAAGGAGGTTGGCATGTTAGGATCCTCAATCCTAACATTATTAGTTAGTATTAGTTAGTATTATTAATCATTTAATTATTATATTATTAACTTATAAAGTGAACCATCACAACCCTTCATAGCGTGAACCATCATGTCTCTTCATACGTGAACCTTCATGTCTCTTCACCAACGTAGCTTTAGGGTAGATATATATTAGGTTAGCCATCCATATCAAATCATCCAATAAGAAGAATAATAAGCATAGATTCTAAGGAGGGAGCCCCCTATAGTGGCAAAGTGATTACAAGGGAGCCCCCTTTGAGTGGCCTGTGATTACATTTAGATTAATTTGTTAATAATTTTATAGTAAGACCTTGGGGTATTACCACACACATTTGAAACCCACGAGCACCACGTGCTCCAAAACTTCCTCCATGCGTAATGTTCGGTGAACAAAATGGTGCCTCCTTTGGCACTCAAAAATGAAGCACAAACCATGCCTCACATGGATCGAACGTAGGACCTTTCTGCCTTCATGCTTCTACAAGCCAAGCGCTACCATCGAGCCACCATGCCCAATGAGAATGAGCCTTTAAATTCCACATGTAACCTTCACTTGGTTCTAAAGGAGAAAACGCTTTGTCCTCTCCTCAAATTGCATGTACGAACGAATAAACCGAGTGCAGATCTATTTCGAAAACATTGGGAGCGATCATCATTTTTCGAATGCAAACTTTGGTGTATATATACACAAGCCTTCATGGCTTTCAACATCGGCACACGAGCATGGAATAAGACATCGGCATTTTAAAATTAATTAAAATATTGCCAACCAAAACCTTACCTTTAGGTAGGTTAAAATAATTTATAATTAAACTAATAATAATATTAATTTAATTAATTTAAAAACTAATTTAATAATCCAAAGATTAATTAAATTAATTTATAAATTAATATTAAATTAAATTATTATATTTAATCATAAACAATTTACCTTCCTTAGGCCTCTCCGGTGGTTTTAAGAAAAACCATTAATCTTATGCTTATGCAAAGCATTATGAGGCTCAAACATCAACAAAATCCTGAGAGGCACTTTGTCTTCCTTTTGACATCAATGACAACTTATTCCTTGACATCAATGACAACTTTAACTCAAAATGTCCAATAATTCTTGGTCCTTGTCCCCCATGCTCATCTCATATGCGCAATGCTCTATTTAAAAACATTTTAAATTTGATTTTCCAAGATTTCAATGTTTATCTCCAAAAAGAGTTTACCTTTGAATAAATTAAAGAGGTAATGTTTTCAATGGACCCTTACAAATCTCCTAGACCCGATGGCTTTCCTCCTAGATTTTTTTAGCATTTTTTGGGACATAGTAGGTCATGATATTTCCAAAATTGTACAAGACTTCCAATGCTGCAAAAATCTTCCTAGGGATGCCAACTCCACATTTTTTCCCTTGTTCCAAAATCCAAAATAGTCAATCCATGTATGACTTTAGGCCTATCAGCTTATGTAATGTTATTTATAAGCTCATTTCTAAGGTCATTGCAAATAGGTTAAAAGATGCTCTCCCAGTCATTATAGACCAATGTCAAGGCAACTCTATCTGGGGTAGATTTATAATTGATGGAATAATAACTATCCACGAAATCATTCATTCCATCTCCAAGAGCAAAAAACACAAAATATTTTTGAAATTAGACATGAATAAAGCCTTTAATAGGGTATATTAGGATTTCCTTTCTGATGTCCTTACCAAATTTGGTTTCATGAGGATTGGATAGCCTTAATCAAATAATATGTAACCTCTGCATGGTTTTTTATCCTTGTTAATGGTTTTGTTGCAGGATATTTTAAAATTTCAAGAGGCATCAGACAGGGGGATCCCCTATCTCCTTTTATTTTTATTATCATGGCCGAATCTCTCGATAAAATTTTGAAGCCATGCATGGATTATTTGTTCAATAGCCAAGTGTCTAGCTTTATCACACAAAATTCTAGTGGCTAGCAATGGAAATCCATTTCGATTGACAATCTCAATATTGCTTGCCAAAATGTGGTAGAAGCATTAGAAAATATTCTTAGAGTGCATGTGATCCCAAGTAATGAATATAAAGACACTCTAGTTTGAAATCCTAGTGAAGGGTAATTTTTAGTCAAATCAGCATATTACATCCAAGGTCCTCTTGTTGCTCGTTGGCCACTTTCCAAGTTTGTGTGGCGCTAAAGTTGATTCTCAAGCATTTTTTTGTGGCTCACATCCCACAATTTTTTTTTAACTACAGACAACCTTATAAAAAAGGTATGTTCATTCAAAATTGTTGTTGTCTCTGCAACTCTAGCTAAGACTCTGCCCAACATCTATTTTTGAAATACCCTTTTTCCAGGTTATATTAAATACCCTTTTTGATATTGTCAAAATTGCTTGGGTTCAACCGCATTCCATTCCTCTCCTCTTTGAGAAATAGCCCAATCCTTTCGTCAACTCCTAGCTCAAGTTCCTATGGTCTATTTTACTCCATCATTATCTTTGGCAAGTCTATTTGGAACGTAATAACATATTTTTTAATGATTGAAGTAGAGATCACAAGTCAGTTCTTTCTCGTGTCATCTCCTTTGTGTCTAAAAATGATCAACTAATGTCATTTGAGGAGTTTCCTAGACCTAGTCTTGAAACCCGTCTGTATGCTTTATTTAAACTCAGTTACATTTTGGGTAGGGCCCTCATATCTCAAGTGGATAGGTCAAACATCAAATGGACCTCCCCTCCTCCTAGCTAGACAAAGCTCAGTTTTTATGGCATAGCGAAAGGAAACCCAGGTAGGGTGGGCAGTGGTGGTATTATAAAGAATAATAGGAAAGAAATTCTCATGGCTTATGCAAAAAATATTGGAATTCAGACGAATAATATGGCTGAGGTGAGAGCCCTCCACCAAGGACTAATGGTGTTAAATGAATTGGATGTTGACCAAATTATTATAGGAGACTCCTTGCTTGCCATTAATTGGCTTAAAGGAAATCAAGATTCGTTGTGGAACATTAGCAACATCATTGGTGAGTGCAAGAGAATGCTAGGCAAATATATGAATGTCACCATACAACATGTGTATAGGAATGGAAATAAGGTGACAGACTTGTTGGATAACAAAGGTGTCATAGAGAAATCATTTCATGTGTGGCAAATCAACTTTCCTTCGGGGCTTATGAATGTTAGCAGTGAGGATAAAATTTATCTTCTCTAAAATGGTTAGGAATCCTGCTCAGCTATTTAGGCTCACTAGCCATCCTGATCAGATGGTGTAAGTCACCTAGATCTTGCTTTCTGGTTTTGTATTTCAATATATGTTTAGTTTTTGGATGTATGTATTCTAGAGTGGTGAGTAGGGAGGAACCTTCTTAGTTGTGCTTTGAATCCACCAAAATAATACGTTTAGAACAAGGAAAAACTGACCATTGTAAGTCCCACTCTAATTTTGGACAGATATTCGTTACCGGGTCTTTCCCATTTTTAGCATTTATTGGGTAGAGTAAACTAATTTCTTCTCAGACCTCTATTTTTGTTACTTCACAATAGCTATCATGGAGAAAGTTGTATTTCCAAAAACCGAAGACATCAAAGTGCCCACCAATTACTATGTCTTCTAGATATTCTAAGAGAAAGGTATGAACACTTCTAAATTTCCTATCCTCCTTTCCCTCCAAATTGAATCACATAGGAAGAGAACATGTATTAGAATCCCTTTAAATTCTTGAATATTTTTGCCACATTTTCCACCAAGTGTCTAAAGTATTTTGCTTGCAAGATACATTCTAGCAATTATGCTTCACTCTCACCACACACGTGACATGCTATTACTCTTGTGCTGCTTCGACAGCTTTCTGCTTCTCCCATGTACTTCCATATCGGAGGAGGGTAAAATACTTTTGCATATAAAAGAAGTGGATTGGATCAATGCGCATAGTCTCACAAAAATTCCTGTAGGTGGAATGGTGTACACTGCAATAGTTTCAGTGTTGATACTTCACTTACTCTCACAGATGCTTCAATTTCTAGGAAATTGTCATATTCTCTTTTCGAACTTGAGAGTATGATGATTCTTGTACTCTAGGATAACTCTCTCAATGGTCTATTCCCCGATGGACTGTTGAAATGCAAGCATTTGCAAAAGCTTGATTTGTCACACAATCAGTTCACCCAAAGATCATGTTGAGAAAACCAAGGGATTACATAGATGAGATTTGAACCTACCACTTGAGTTAGAGGAGTCTTAATGCTAACTAAGCGATCCATATCCTTGCATGTACACATTGGGAGGAAAAATAACTTTAAAAAATCTTATCTAATGTATTAGAGATAATTGCACACATTAAAAGGATGTGGAAGTATCATGGTTCAACCATGCAACCTTCTTTATATCAATAAAATATTCTAAAAATATCCCATATTATGGCTTAAGCATGTACACCTACATTTTATATATCATTCATTGTGCCAATATATAAAACAAATTCTACACCCAATCCACCCCTTGGCCATGCCCCTAAAAAGATAGAAAAGGGTGTTGTTGTAATTCAAACTCAACACCATAGGTTTAAAAAATAATTTCCTTCTTGATATATTGTTATTGATAGATAAAAATGATGATACATTTTTCTTCTATTAAACATCTGGAAATTTATATTAAAACACATTATTACATCAGAATCTCATAGCATCATAATAGACTAAAACCAAGAACTACATATAACTGGAAGGATTCCAGTCATAACAACTATAAAACAGTCATAGAGTGTTGTTGTTCTTAACATACAAAGCATTACATCTTATAACAAAATTACAAAACCATTTATATACATCAAGATAATGAATATCATCAAACATGGAGCATATAGCCCAGTCATTTGTCTTCAATTGATCCAAGTCCTCAAAAACTTTCTTTGATTTGCAGCTGTCCTTCAATGTCCATAGCGACCTGTTGACCTGCAATAATATTTTGAAGCATATGAGTCTCAAATGAAACCTAGTAAGATTTCTACAATGTTGCTGAAAAACTTCATCATTACGAGATCTCCATATCATCCATAAAATTTTAGAGGATAGAATGAGCCAAAATAGATTTATAAGTTTTTTGCAACTGTTGAATATGCCCATAAACAACTTGCATTTTAAACTCAATTGAGTTACAATTCCAGCCAAGAATACCAGAGTAGAAAATAAGCCATATTTCTTTAGCATATACACAATCAAAAAAGATATGACAAATAGTCTCCGAAACTTTACATAAAGAGCATATAACCAAACTGTTAGGATCAACCATAGTAGGCAGCCTGTATAACAGAAGAAGCCATCTAAAAAAAAAAAAATTGGTTCAAGATGCCTGGACCATATATGCTGGAGAATAAAAGATTAATGACTAATAGATAAACTGAAACCCCATTTAGTGATAATGTGTTGATAAAATTAATGTCCTTCCTACTACCTTTTCTGACCATTTTTCTATTATGGTTAATTTGATATTGTCGGGAGCTTTTTCTAAGCTGACTAGAAAATATAACAAGTTTATCTTGAACACTTCATTGTTGGACCTTCAACACTATTCTGATGCTATTTTTACTATAAGGGAGCTTAATAGAGTTTGCTTTAAGCATTGTTCATCCATTGATAGATGGAATTGCAATGTGAAAAGTTGGACTAAAACCTTTCAAATTTTTGGAATACTTAGAGCCAAAGCCAATAAGAGGTTAGAGGTCCTTTTGAATGAGCAATTTTTACAAACAAAATTTGCTCTTCAGCTTCAGCCTAGCAATATTGACTTGCAGATGGAGTTGATCAGGATCAAGGAGGAGCTTAGAAAATTTCAACTTAAAAAAATTAATGGTCAGATAACTAGAGCTAGAATGAATTGGTTAAAAATGGGTGACAGGGGTACCAAATTCTATTTTGATTATCTAAAGGAAAAGACTCATAAAGTTCATATCCATTTTATCTCTGATGGAAATCAGTTGGTTACTGATGAGGATAAAATAAAGGAGATATTTCATCAGTTTTACTCCTCTCTTTTCTCTTTTGAATATGACTCTTCTCGGGTTAGAGATAGGAATATTTGTTGTTCTCTTATTTCGAGGAAAATTACCCATCAAGAGGCTGAAATTCAAGACAGGCCGATCTCTTGTGATGAAATTTACAAAGCCATTAAAGCTATAAACAGTGATAAGGCGCCTAGACCTGATGGGATACCTATTGAGTTCTATAAGAAGTATAGTAATTGTATTTGTGAGGATTTACAGAAGGTGTATGATGAGGCTATTAAGTGTGGTTCTTTAGGTAGCATTATTAACTCAGGGGTTATCAGACTTCTTCCTAAATATGGAGACAAATTTTTTATTAAGAATTGGAGGCCTATTACTCTTTTAAATGTCTCTTATAAGATATTGGCAAAAAATTTGTCACTTAGATTGGTGGATATTTTACCTAAATTTATCAATTTTACCCAGACCAATTTTATCAAAGGTAGATATATTATGGAGAATCTAATTACTGGATGGGAGGCTATCGATTGGGCTCGTAGGTCTGGTCAAAATATTGGCATGATTCTTCTTGATTAGATTTTTTTTCTCCCTATTGAAATATACACTTTTCAATCAACCACAAATAGGTCCTCTCCAGAGTTTTTGACATAAAAATTTTAAGATCATGGAGGGACATTTTTTGCAGGACTGCCCAAACTTCCGAACTCGTTTCGGCCATATCTCACTCATCCGGACTCGGATTGAGCTAAAATTTTGAGGGTAGATGCCTGAAAAACCCTAGAACGTCTCCACCAATTTTCATATCATTTGGAGCAACACATATCCTAGCGCATCCCTATGTGTGAACGAGATATTTGGCAAGTGGCTATGCGAGGGTTTCATCTGGGTTGAGTGCAAGCAGCTCCAGAGGTTGGTTTTTAGGGCCTTCGGGCCCTAGCGGCCAATATTTTTGTGGTTTATGCTCAATATTTTAGCAGGAAATGTTGTAGGGGATCCAAGATGGGTTAGAAATTTATCTTTCAATAGATCATACTATGAACTTGAGTGACAACGGCTTCCAATTTGTTGCACAAAAGAAAAGTGAAAACCATACCTTTCCACGACATCTAGGGCAAGGATTAAAGAGATCACGAAACAAGTTTCAAGAAGTTGATCAAAAAATGGCTCATATCTCAAGTGAATCTGGTGCTAAGGTGCACCCACAAAATAATTCTACTATGAAAACCCTTGTCAAGGGTAAGAATTTTGAAGACTCAGTCCCAAAAATGAATTTTAGGGATGCCCTTCATGGTGGACAGCCTCAACCCAATGCTAATATCAATCTTAGGGCTTCCCATAAACCTCTAAGAATGCCTAAGATTGATCCTAGGAAAATAGAGTCAGGATGTCTTAAAGCAGCTGATGGAACTCCTATTGTTAAGCTTGATATGGGTAACATTCAGATTGGCATTGAAGATTTGGAAAAAAGAGGACTAATTTGTCGGTTCGTGGGTTTTCATCCGAGTCTATCTGTTTTCAAAGTCTGGGCTGCAAAATGCTAGAAAACTAAAGGTGAGTTACAAATCTCTATTTATCCAAATGGTTATTTTCTTGTTTTATTTGCTAATAATGAAGATAGAGAAAACTTTTCAAGGGGGTCCTTGGTTTTTTGGAAGGGTAGGGCTTTTCATGAAGCCCTGGCATACTAAATTTAAATCCGAAGAAGAGATGCCTTCTATAGCTCCCGTGTGGGTTAGACTCTTTGGCCTCCCTATTGAATTTTGGAATCCTACTATTTTTTCTTCAATTGGAAACTCTTTAGGAACTTTTATGATGACTGCTGATTGTACTCAAAATTTTGAACATATTATTTATGCTCGGATTTGTGTTTTAATGGATTTTGACAAACCCCTACCTAAAAATATCACATTACAATTTGGGGAAGACACTTGGGAGCAAGTAGTGGACTATGAGAACATTCCTTTTCATTGTAGAATTTGCCATGAATATGGTCATTTGGCCAATGCTTGCCCAAATAAAATTCCTGATCAAAATAAAGAAGATATAAACTCAGCAGGTTTCCAAATACCTAAGAAGAAGAACACTCAGAAAAAACTAGTTATGAAGGATCAATCAAAGTCATCTGCTAATATGTTTGAAATCCTTTCCACAAATGATGTCCCAAGTGAGGAAGAGGAAATAATGGAAACTGAAATCTTAGAAACACAATTTAAATATGAAGGGAAGAACTCAGAGACAAACCAACAAATCAAAGGTTTTCAACAGGAAAAAAAGGAGAAAATTTACACAAGAAAAACAATCTTTCAAATGTCAAAACTTCAAATAATGCAAGTCCCAATATAGACTCCATTGAACCATCTAGTAAAATTTTGGCTGTGTACGAGCATTCTTCAAGGTTAGAAGCCATCTCAGATTCAATTGGAATAAGTCAAGAAATGGGAAAAAAAAAACTGAAGATGGATTCTAATCAAAAAGTAGGTCGCAAGACCAATCAATATCATATGGTAAAAGAAGGTGAAAATCTTGTAGAGGAAGGTAAGATTAATGCCCTTCCCAAATTTTTTAGCCCTGGTATTAATGAAGATCATCACTTGGAATATTAGAGGACTCAAAGGGAGTCTTTCAAAACAAAATGAAATTAGAAGAATGATTCAGATAAATCATCCACATCTTGTTTTCCTTCAAGAAACAAAGATGTCAATGGAGGATATGGACTCAATTGCCAATAAAATTTGGCCAGTTGAAAAGTGGTTTCCCTCAGTTCCCCCAAGGGACTTTGGGGTGGCATTGCTTGTCTTTGGGACCCCAAAAGAGGTAGTTATTCACCATATGGGTTGGAAGTTGGGGTTTGTTGTGCTATAGCTCATCAAATAAAACATTCCAAATCGATTATTTTTTTTATTATTTTTTTTTCAAATTCTTTGGAGGAAAAAAAAAAAAAGGGAAGGATATTACTCATATTAACTCTCATTTTTTTGAAATATTGATGTCGGAGGAGATTTCAATTATCGATGAGAAAAGGGGGGAAATAGAAATTTGGACAAAAGCACTGACCTCATGAGTGAATATATTGCAAACCTCCATCTTGTGGATATCCAACTAGATAATGGCCTTATGACTTGGTCTAACAGAAGGCAAGGCTTAGCTTGTATAATGGAGAGATTGGATAGGTTTTTGCTCTCTAAAAATTTCTTAATCCATGGTCACATTCCTAAAGTGAAGACTCTTAATAATGCTTGGTTCGGATCATTGGCCAGTCATGGTGGAAATGTGGAAAACCAATGTGAGTTTCTCTCCTTTTCGTTTTCAATTAATGTGGCTTAGAGACATTTCCTTCAGACCTCATGTGCAACAATGGTGGAAGGAAGGTAAACCTAGGCATGGGACTAAGATGTTCTATTTTTCCAAAAGACTGCAATACATTAAATCCAAAATCAAGACTTGGAACTGGAAAGAGTTTGGGGATGTTCATAAAAAAAACATGAAGTTATTGCTCATATTGAAAATTTGAATAAGAAAATCCATTTAGATGGCCTCACAGAGAAGAGAAGTGCAGATGAAATTAAACTCACAACTCGGTTAGAGGAATGGGAAAAAGAGAGAAGAAATCTTATGGAAGCAAAAATCTAGAATTCAATGGCTCAAAGAAGGAGATCGAAACACAAATTTCTTCCACAAATCTCTTCTAGATCGAAGATCTCACAACTTTATTTCTTCCTTAAAATCAGATTCTGGAGATGTTGTTTATACTTGGGATGGCATGAACTCTATTGTTGTTGATTACTTTTCCAATATTTTTGTTGCTACTCCTCTTGACTCAGCTTCACAACAAAATGTTCTTCAAGCAATCCCTTCTCTTATCACTTTTGAGGAGAACTCTATTTTGAATGCTCCTGTTACTATCAATGAGCTTCAACAAGTAGTTTTTAAAATGCAAAAAGGGAAAACCCCAGGTCCTGATGGTTTTCCCATTGAGTTCTACCAAGAGTTCTGGGATATCCTTCATGTTGATTTATTAGAGGTGGTGGAAGAAGCCAGGAAAGCCAAAGAAATTTTGAAGGTTATCAATAAAACTTATATTACTCTTGTTCCAAAAGCTCAAGAGGTTGATCATATCTCAACTTTTAGACCTATTGCTTTATGTAATGTTCTTCTCAAAATCATTACTAAAATCATGGGAGAAAGGTTGAAGCCTCTTTTGCATAAGATTATTTCCCTAGAGCAAGGGGGTTATGTGGAAGGACGTCAAATAGTAGATGAGATAGTTCTTGCTCAAGAAGCCATCCATTCCATGGATATGCAAAAATCTCCTTCCATGTTCATTCGGTTAGACTTATCCAAAGCTTATGACAGAGTGGATTGGCACTTCCTTATCAAAGTTTTGAGGCAATTTGGTTTCTCTAAGGATTGGATGGATTGGATTATGGGATGTATCTCTTCAGTTTCCTACTTAGTTCTTATCAATGGCAGGCCTTCTCAGTCATTCCTAGCTTCTAGAGGTATTAGGCAAGGTGACCCGCTATCCCCTTATTTATTCATCATTCTTGTTGAATGCTTGGGTAGGACTATAACCAAAAAGAGGGAAAACAAAACCCTTGAGGGAGTTACCATTGCTCATGGAGCTAGACCTATCTCTCATCTTCAATTTGTGGATGACTCTACTCTTTTAGGTAAAGCTACAGTTAAGGAAGCTTCTAATATTAAGCAAATCATTAGCTATTTTTCTAAGGCTACTGGGCAGTTGATCAATGAAGATAAATCTAAAGTTATTTTCTTTCACTACTCTGCTAGACAGGAATCCATGGTCTTGGATAAATTAAGATATAAGAAGACCTCCCTTCCAATCACTTATTTAGGTATTCCCATAAATATTCAAAGGCAAAAAAATAAATATTGGAATTGGTTGTTGGACAAAGTCAAGAAGAAAATTGGAAAGTGGACCAACAAGTGGCTTTCTTCTGGGGGTAGAATCACCTTGGTAAAATCAGTCCTTCAAGCTATTCCTATTTATGTTTCTTCCATTTTGAATATCCCAAAGGTTGTTCTTCGAGAATTGGATCAAATCAGTCATCGTTTCCTTTGGAGTGGTACTAAGGAGAAAAGAAAATGGGCCTTGGTGAAATGGGATACTTTATGTCTTCCTAAGAGTGAAGGGGGGTTAGGATTCCGGTCTTCTATTAATAACAACAAAGCTTTAGCTGCTAAATTATATTGGAGGATGTTGCATAACCCCAATGCTCTTTGGGCCAATAATCTCCGTGCTAAATATGTTGAGAACAAAAGTCCTGAAGACCTTGTTCGCTATCAACTTCCTACCAAAGGTTCTCCCATTTTAGCAGTTCTTAAGACTGGTGAGGATTTGATAAAGAAAAAATTATTTTGGATCATTCATAATGGTCAACAGGTAAATTTTTGGACAGATTCTTGGGATGGTCACAAGCCTTTGATAACTCAGTTTCCCGATTGGAGGCCTTGGATGGAGGAGCTTCACCGAGCTAATTGGATAAAGGTGGCTAATTACTGTCGGTACCATATTGGTAATTCAAAGGTTGGTAGATATTGGATCCCTATTGAGGACTGGCCTATTCAAATCCTAGAAAGGCAAAGACAAGATATCCAAGGCATCCTTCATATGAGATCCCTCTCTTGGTCCCATGAAAAAGATTGTTTTGGATGGAACAACACTACTAAGGGTGAGTATTCAGTTGCTCAAGGTTATTTGACCTTATGCCATAATAATCCCAACCATTCTTCTGACATATTTTCTCGATTGTGGGCTCAAAATATCTGGCCTAAGGTGAGGTTCTTTAATTGGCTTTTATTGCATCGTAGGGTGCTTACTTGGTGAGCAACTTATGAAGCGTGGTTTTCATGGCCCTTTTAGATGTGAAATGTGTGAAGAGAATGTAGAAACTCTCAACCATATTTTTATTGAGTGTACTTTAGCCTCCGAGCTATGGAGGAGAATGGCCACTTTACTTGGCTTACAGTGGTCCAATTTTTTTACTTTTGAACAACTTTGGAGGGATTGGCCTAATCAAGAGGGTGTTGATCATTTTATTAGGCAGTTAGTTTGGATGGGTTCTACCATTCTTCTTTGGAATATTTGGAATGAAAGGAACAACCAAATTTTTAATCAAGATAGGAAGGATATTCACTATATTTGGCAAAAGACCATAGCCAACTTAGTTGAATCAGTCCATCAACTCCTTAATCACCCCCAAAACTCCCACCAAATATGGGATCAAGTGATGCAAATATTGAAGATTAAATCTTCTAAGGGCAACCAACTTAAAGGGAATGTGAGTATTAGTAAGATGGATAGGACTAGAAATTGGCAACCTCCTCCTAAGGATTTTGGAAAAGTCAATACTGATGGAGCCTCTAGAGGGAACCCTGGAAAAGCCAGTGTGGGAGGAATTGGTAGACTTTCGAGATGGCTCCCTGGTTTTTACTTTTGCTGAGAATTTGGGTATTCTTTCCAATAACCTTGTTGAGGGGTATGGTATCCTCAGAGGCCTTCGGGAGGCTACTAAGGTTGGATGGGAAAAGGTGTTAGTTGATTCGGACTCTCAACTTATGATTAATCTCTTGAAGACTCCTTCTAAGAATCATAAGGTGGATTGGAGAATAAAAAGAATTATTGAGAAGATTCAATTAATCCAGGATGGGATTTTTGAAAGTTGATTACAATCATGTGGTCGGAGATCAAAACAAGAGTGTTGATGCTTTAGCTAATTGGGCTTTGGATAAAGGTGATCTTACTTGTTATGGCCACCCTCCTATATGGTGGGCTTCTCAAATTAGGGAAGCTCTTCTTTCTATCATTTCTTTGGATGGCTCCAGTTCCGAAGGTACCTAGTTTCTTCTTGCTTTTTTTTTTTGCTTCTCTTTGGTTCATTCATTTTTTTTAGTTCCCTAGCTCATTCTATTCTTTATTTTGTTTCCTCTGTTGATTCTTGCCTTATTAGTCTTCTGGTCTAGATAGGTCATTGTTATGTTCAATTTTTTTTTTTTTTTTTGTTTAGTTTTTTAAGGTGGGTGGGTTCTTTTGTTTTGTTTTGTTTTTGTGTTCTTTGTGTTGTTTTTTGTTGTTCATGTGTTTTTGTTGTTTTGTGTTTTTTTTTTTATGTTTTTTGTTATTGTTCTTGTGTTTTTTTGTGTTTTTCATTCTTGTTCTTGGGTTTCTCTTTGTTTGTGTTAATTCGTGTTTTTATGTGTGAGTGTTTTCTATGTTTTTTGTTTTTGTTTATTGTCTTTTGTTGGTTGTTTTTTTATTTTTATTTTTATTTTATTTTATTTTAATTTTTTAGGTTTTGGTTGTGTTTATTTTTCATGTTTTTTTTGGGTTATGTCTTTGTAGTGTTATGTTGTTTTTGTCTTGTTTGTGTTTTGTTATGTGGTTCTTGTGTTTTTCTATGTGGTTTGTGTTGTGGTTTATTTTATCTTATTGTGCGTGTTTGGTTGTGCTTTTGTTTTTGACACACTCAAGGAGCATGTTTTTTATTTTATTTTATTATTTTTGTTGTTATTTACTTATTTTTAAATTGGTTTTGTGTGTTTGTTTGCTCCTTGAGTATGTCAAAGGTGGTAGGCCAGGTCCGAGTCCTGGGCATTTTTGGTGGAATGGATACCCCTGCCTCCTTGGGTCTTACCCGAAAGTGGCATCCCTTTTGGGATGTTTTCCACAAATAAAAAAAAAAAATTGAGATATGGGTTAGGAAGTCGATGGCAACAAACCAATATGGGTCGAGATAAGATGCAAACAATAAATTCAATCACGTGGGTGAGATTAATTTGCATTCAATGCTATTTTCAAGTAGACCTTCTTAGTTGTGCTTTGAATCCACCAAAAGAATACGTTCAAAACAAGGAAAAACTAACCACTGTAAGTCCCACTCTAATTTTGGACAGATACCCATTACCGGGTCTTTCCTGCTTTTAGCGTTTATTGGGCAGAGTAAACTAATTTCTTCTTAGACCTCTATTTTTGTTACTTCACAATAGCTATCGCAGAGAAAGTTGTATTTCCAAAAATCATAAACATCAAAGTACCGACCAATTACTATGTCTTCTAGATCTTCTAAGAGAAAGATATGAACACTTCTAAATTTCCTATCCTCCTTTCCCTCCAAATTGACTCACATAGGAAGAGAACATGGATTAGACTCCCTTTAAATTATTGAAGATTTTTTCCACATTTGCCATCGAGTGTCTAAAGTATTTTGCTTGCAAGCTACATTATAGCAATTATGCTTCACTCTCACCACACACGTGACATGTTATTACTCTTGTGCTGCTTCAGCAGCTTTCTGCTTCTCCCATGTACTTCCATTTCGGAGGAGGGTAAAATACTTCTGCATATAAAAGAAGTGGATTGGATCGACGTGCATAGTCTGAACGACTAGAATTCATCTCACCAAAATCCTTGCAGGTGGAATGGTCTACACTGCAATAGTTTCAATGTTGTTACTTCACTTACTCTCGTAGATGCTTCAATTTTTGGGAAATTGTCATCTGCTCTTTGTGACCTTAATAGTATGACAATGCTTGTACTGTGGGAGAACTCTCTTAGCGGTTCGTTCCCTAAAATACTGTTGAAATGCAAGCATTTGTAAAAGCTTGATTTATCACACAATCAGTTCGCCCGAAGCTCATGTTGAGAAAGCCAAGGGATTACATATTTGAGATTTGAACCTACCACTTGAGTTAGAGGAGTCTTAATGCTAACTAAGCTAGCCATATCCTTGCATGTACACCTTGGGAGGTAAAATACCTTAAACAAATCTTATCTAATGTATTATATATAAGTGCACACGTTAAAAGGATGTGGAAGTATCATGGTTCAACCATGCAACCTTCTTTATATCAATAAAATTTTCTAAAAATATCCCATATTATGGCTTAAGCATGTACACCTACATTTTCTATATCATTCATTGTGCCAATATATAAAACAAATTCTAAACCCAATCCACCCCTTGGCCATGCCCCTAAAAAAATATAAAAGGGCGTTGTTGTAATTCAAACTCAACACCATAGGTTTAAAAAATAATTTCCTTCTTGATATATTGTTATTGATAGATAAAAATGATGATACATTTTTTTTCTATTAAACATTTGGAACTTTATATTAAAACAAATTATTACATCAGAAGCTCATAGCATCATAATAGACTAAAACCAAGAACTACATATAACTAGAAGGATTCCAGTCATAACAACTATAAAAAATTCATAGAGTGTTGTTATTTTTAACATACAAAGTGTTACATCTTATAACAAAATTACAAACCCATTTATATACATCAATATCATGAATATCATCAAACATGGAGCATATAGCCCAATCATTTATCTTCAATTTATCCAAGTCCTCAAAAAATTTCTTTGATTTGCAGCTGCCCTTTAATGTCGATAGCGGCCTGTTGATCTGCAATAAGATTTTGAAGCATATGAGTCTCAAATGAGACCTAGTAAGATTTCTACAATGTTGCTGAAAAAATTCATCGTTACAAGATCTCCATATCATCCATAAAATTTCAGAGCATAGAATGATCCAAAATAGATTATAAGTTTTTGCAACTGCTGAATATGCCCATAAACAACTTGTAATTTAAACTCAATTGATTTACAATTCAAACCAAGAATACCAGAGTAGAAAATAAGCCATATTTATTTAGCATATACACAATAAAAAAAGATATGACAAATAGTCTTCGAAATTTTACATAAAGAGCATATAACCAAACTGTTAGAATCAACCATAGTAGGCAACTTGTATAACAGAAGAAGCCATCTAAAAAATATTTTTTTTTGGTTGAAGATGGCTAGACCATATATGCTACAAAATAAAAGAGTAATGACTAATAGATAAACTAAAACCCCATTTAGTGATAATGTGCTGATAAAATTAATGTCCTTCCTACTACCTTTTATGACCATTTTCCTATTATGGTTAATTTGATATTGTCGGGAGCTTTTTCTAAGCCAACTAGCAAATATAACAAGTTTATCTTGAACACTTCATTGTTGGACCTTCAACACTGTTCTGATGCTATTTTTACTATAAGGGAGATTAATAGAGTTTACTTTAAGCATTGTTCAGCCATTGATAGATGGAATTGTAATGTGAAAATTTGGACTAAAACCTTTCAAACTGTTGGTAGACTTACAACCAATGCCAATAAGAGGTTAGAGGTCCTTTTGAATGAGAAGTTTTTACAAATAGAATTTGTTCTTTAGCTTCACCCTAGCAATATTGAAATGCAGATGGAGTTGATTAGGATCAAGGAGGAGCTTAGAAACTTTCAAGTTAAAAAAGTTAATGGTCAGAGAACTAGAGTTAGAATGAATTTGTTAAAAATGGGCAACAGAGGTACTAAATTCTATTTTGATTATCTAAAGGAAAAGACTCATAAAGTTCATATCAATTCTATCTCTGATGGAAATCAATTTGTTACTGATGAGGATAAAATAAAGGAGATATTTCATCAGTTTTACTCTTCTATTTTCTATTTTGAAGACGACTCTTCTCGGGTTAGAGATAGGAATATTTGTTATTCTCTTATTCCGAGGAAACTTACCCATCAAGAGGCTGAAATTCTAGACAGACCGATCTCTTGTGATGAAATTTGCAAAGCCATTAAAGCCATAAATAGTGATAAGGCACCTAGACCTGATGTGTTGCCTATTGAGTTCTATAAGAAGTATAGTAATTATATTTTTGAGGATTTACAGAAGGTGTATGATGAGGCTATTAAGTGTGGTTCTTTAGGTAGCATTATTAACTTAGGGGTTATCATACTTCTTCCTAAATATGGAGACAACATTTTTATTAAGAATTGGAGGCCTATTACTCTTTTGAATGTCTCTTATAAGATATTGGAAAAAAATTTGGCACTTAGATGTCTTATCAATATCATGAATATCATCAAACATGGAGCATATAGCCCAATCATTTATCTTCAATTGATCCAAGTCCTCAAAAAATTTCTTTGATTTGCAGCTGCCCTTCAATGTCCATAGCGACCTGTTGACCTGCAATAAGATTTTGAAGCATATGAGTCTCAAATGAGACCTAGTAATATTTCTACAATGTTGCTGAAAAAATTCATCGTTACGAGATCTCCATATCATCCATAAAATTTTAGAGGATAGAATGAGCCAAAATAGATTATAAGTTTTTGCAACTGCTGAATATGCCCATAAACAACTTGTATTTTAAACTCAATTGAGTTACAATTCCAACCAAGAATACTAGAGCAAAAAATAAGCCATATTTCTTTAGCATATACACAATCAAAAAATATATGACAAATAGTCTCCGAAACTTTACATAAAGAGCATATAACCAAACTGTTAGAATCAACCATAGTAGGCAACTTGTATAACAGAAGAAGCCATCTAAAAAAACTTTTTTTTGGTTCAAGATGCCTAGACCATATATTCTACAGAATAAAAGAGTAATGACTAATAGATAAACTGAAACCCCATTTAGTGATAATGTGTTGATAAAATTAATGTCCTTCCTACTGCCTTTTCTGACCATTTTCCTATTATGGTTAATTTGATATTACGGGGAGCTTTTTCTAATCCGACTAGAAAATATAACAAGTTTATCTTGAACACTTCATTGTTGGACCTTCAACACTGTTTTGATGCTATTTTTACTATAAGGGAGATTAATAGAGTTTGCTTTAAGCATTGTTCAGCCATTGATAGATGGAATTGCAATGTGAAAAGTTGGACTAAAACCTTTCAAACTGTTGGAAGACTTAGAGCCAAAGCCAATAAGAGGTTAGAGGTCCTTTTGAATGAGCAGTTTTTACAAACAAAATTTGCTCTTCAGCTTCAGCCTAGCAATATTGACTTGCAGATGGAGTTGATTAGGATCAAGGAGGAGCTTAGAAACTTTCAAGTTAAAAAAATTAATGGTCAGAGAACTAGAGCTAGAATGAATTGGTTAAAAATGGGTGACAGGGGTACCAAATTCTATTTTGATTATCTAAAGGAAAAGACTCATAAAGTTCATATCAATTCTATCTCTGATGGAAATCAGTTGGTTACTGATGAGGATAAAATAAAGGAGATATTTCATCAGTTTTACTCCTCTATTTTCTCTTCTGAAGATGACTCTTCTCGGGTTAGAGATAGGAATATTTGTTGTTCTCTTATTCCGAGGAAAATTACCCATCAAGAGGCTGAAATTCTTGACAGATCGATCTCTTGTGATGAAATTTGCAAAGCCATTAAAGCTATAAACAGTGATAAGGCACCTAGACCTGATGTGTTGCCTATTGAGTTCTATAAGAAGTATAGTAATTGGATTTGTGAGGATTTATAGAAGGTGTATGATGAGGCTATTAAGCGTGGTTCTTTAGGTAGCATTATTAACTCAGGGGTTATCATACTTCTTCCTAAATATGGAGACAAAAATTTTATTAAGAATTGGAGGCCTATTACTCTTTTGAATGTCTCTTATAAGATATTGGAAAAAAATTTGGCACTTAGATTGGTGGATATTTTACCTAAATTTATCAATTTTACCCAGATCGATTTTATCAAAGGTAGATATATTCTGGAGAATCTAATTACTGGATGGGAGGCTATGGATTGGGCTCGTAGGTCTGGTAAAAATATTGGCATGATTCTTCTTGATTAGATTTTTTATCCCTATTGAAATATACACTTTTCCATCAACCACAAATAGGTCCTCTCCAGAGTTTTTGACATAAAAATTTTAAGATCAGGGAGGGACGTTTTTCACAGGACTGCCCAAATTATCAAACTCGTTTTGGTCATATCTCACTCATCCGGAATCTGATTGAGCTAAAATTTTGATGGTAGATGCCTGAAAAACCCTAGAAAGTGTCCACAAATTTTTATATGATTTGGAGGAACACAAATCCTAGATCATCCCTATGTGTGAACGAGATATTTGGCAAGCGACTATGTGAGGGTTTCATCTAGGTTGAGTGCAAGCAGCTCCAGAGGTTGGTTTTTAGGGCCTTCGGGCCCTAGAGACCAATATTTTTGTGGTTTATGCTCAATATTTTATCAAGAAATGTTGTAGGGGATCCAATATGGGTTAGAAATTTGTCTTTCAATAGATCATACTATGAACTTGAGTGACAATAGCTTCCAATTTGTTGCATAAAAGAAAAGTGAATTTGGTGCTAAGGTGCACCCACAAAATAATTCTACTATGAAAACCCCTATCAAGGGTAAGAATTTTGAAGACTCGGTCCCAAAAATGAATTTTAGGGATGCCCTTCGTGGTGGACAGCCTCATCCCAATGCTAATATCAATCTTAGGGCTTCCCATAAACCTCTAAGAATGCCTAATATTGATCCCAAGAAAATAGAGTCAGGATGTCTTAAAGTAGCTGATGGAACTCCTATTGTTAAGCTTGATATGGGTAACATTTAGACTGGTATTAAATATTTAGAAAAAAGAGGACTAATTTGTCGATTCGTGGGTTTTCATCTGAGTCTATCTGCTTTCAAATTATAGGCTACAAAAAGCTAGAAAACTAAAGGTGAGTTACAAATCTCTATTTATCCAAATGGTTATTTTCTTGTTTTATTTGATAATAATGAAGATAGAGAGAAAAATTTTCAAGGGGGTCCTTGGTTTTTGGAAGGGCAAGGCTTTTCATGAAGCCCTGACATACTAAATTTAAAGCCGAAGAAGAGATGCCTTCTATAGCTCTCGTGTGGGTTAGACTCTTTGGCCTCCATATTGAATTTTGGAATCCTACTATTTTTTCTTCAATTAGAAACTCTTTAGGAATTTTTATGATGACTATTGATTGTACTCAAAATTTTGAACATTATTTATGCTTGGATTTGTGTTTTAATGGATTTTGACAAACCCCTACCTAAAAAGATCACATTACAATTTGGGGAAGACACTTGGGAGCAAGTAGTGGACTATGAGAACATTCCTTTTCGTTGTAGAATTTGCCATGAATATGGTCATTTGGCCAGTGCTTGCCCAAATAAAATTCTTGATCAAAAGAAAGAAGATATAAACTCAACGGGTTTCCAAATACCTTAGAAGAAGAACACTCATTTAAAACCAGTTATGAAGGATCAATCAAAGTCATCTGCTAATATGTTTGAAATCCTTTCCACAAATGATGTCCCAAGTGAGGAAGAGGAAATAATGGAAACTGAAATCTTAGAAACACAATTTAAATATGAAGGGAAGAACTCGGAGACAAACCAACAAAACAAAGGTTTTCAACAAAAAAAAGGGAGAAAATTTACACAAGAAAAACAATATTTCAAATGTCAAAACTTCAAATAATGCAGGTCCCAATATAGACTCCGTTGAACCATCTAGTAAAATTTTGGTTGTGTATGAGCATTCTTCAAGGTTAGAAGCCATCTCAGATTCAATTGGAATAAGTCAAGAAATAGGGAAAAAAAATTGAAGATGGATTCTAATCAAAAAGCAAGTCGTAAGACCAATCAATATCATATGGTAAAAGAAGGTGAAAATCTTGTAGAGGAAGGTAAGATTAATGCCCTTCCCAAACTTTTTTAGCCCTGGTAATAATGAAGACCATCACTTGGAATATTAGAGGACTCAAAGGGAGTCTTTCAAAACAAAATGAAATTAGAATAATGATTCAGATAAATCATCCACATCTTGTTTTCCTTCAAGAAACAAAGATATCAATGGAGGATATGGACTCAATTGCCAATAAAATTTGGCCAACTGGAAAAGTGGTTTCCCTCAGTTCACAAGGGACTTTTGGTGGCATTGCTTGTGTTTGGAACCCAAAAGAGGTAGTTATTCACCATATGGTTGGCAGTTGGGATTTGTTGGCTATAGCTATTCAAAGTAGACATTCCAACCAAATTATGCTTTGCATTATTGTTTATGCTTCGACTTATTTGGAGGAAAAAATAAGATAGTGGAAGGATATTACTCATATTATCTCTCATTTTTCTGAAGCTTGGATCTTGATCGGAGGATATTTCAATACCATCCTCTCTCTGGATGAGAAAAAGGGGGGAAATAGAAATTTGGACAAAAGCACTGACCTCATGAGTGAATATATTGCAAACCTCCATCTTGTGGATATCCAACCCGATAATGGCCTTATGACTTGGTCTAACAGAAGGCAAGACTTAGCTTGTATAATGGAGAGATTGGATAGGTTTTTGCTCTCTAAAAATTTCTTAATCCATGGTCACATTCCTAAAGTGAAGACTCTTAATAATGCTGGTTCGGATCATTGGCCAGTCATGGTGGAAATGTGGAAAACCAATGTGAGTTTCTCTCCTTTTTTTTTTCAATTAATGTGGCTTAGAGACATTTCCTTCAGACCTCATGTGCAACAATGGTGGAAGGAAGGTAAACCTAGGCATGGGACTAAGATGTTCTATTTTGCCAAAAGATTGTAATACATTAAATCCAAAATCAAGACTTGGAACTGGAAAGAGTTTGGGGATGTTCATAAAAAAACATGAAGTTATTGCTCATATTGAAAATTTGAATAAGAAAATCCATTTAGATGGCCTCACAGAGAAGAGAAGTGCAGATGAAATTAAACTCACAACTCAGTTAGAGGAATGGGAAAAAAGAGAAGAAATATTATAGAAGCAAAAATCTAGAATTCAATGGCTCAAAGAAGGAGATCGAAACACAAATTTATTTCACAAATATCTTCTAGATCGAAGATCTCACAACTTTATTTCTTCCTTAAAATCATATTTTGGAGATGTTGTTTATACTTGGGATGGCATGAACTCTATTGTTGTTGATTACTTTTCCAATATTTTTGTTGCTACTCCTCTTGACTCAACTTCACAACAAAATGTTCTTCAAGCAATCTCTTCTCTTATCACTTCTGAGGAGAACTCTATTTTGACTGCTCTTGTTACTATCAATGAGCTTCAACAAGTAGTTTTTAAAATGCAAAAAGGGAAAACCCCAGGTCCTGATGGTTTTCCCATTGAGTTCTAC
Source organism: Wollemia nobilis (assembly GCA_028583015.1). Classification (NCBI taxonomy): domain Eukaryota; kingdom Viridiplantae; phylum Streptophyta; class Pinopsida; order Araucariales; family Araucariaceae; genus Wollemia; species Wollemia nobilis. The sequence continues at coordinate 150,181 of JAQPPZ010004449.1, forward strand.
CAAGAGTTCTGGGATATCCTTCATGTTGATTTATTAGAGGTGGTGGAAGAATCCAGGAAAGCCAAAGAAATTTTGAAGGTTATCAATAAAACTTATATTACTCTTGTTCCAAAAGCTCAATAGGTTGATCATATCTCAGCTTTTAGACCTATTGCTTTATGTAATGTTCTTCGCAAAATCATTACTAAAATAATGGCAGAAAGGTTGAAGCCTCTTTTGCATAAGATTATTTTCCCAGAGCAAGGGGGTTATGTGGAAGGACATAAAATAGTAGATGAGATAGTTCTTGATCAGGAAGCCATCCATTCCATGGATATGCAAAAATCTCCTTCCATGTTCATTCGGTTAGACTTATCCAAAGCTTATGATAGAGTGGATTGGCACTTCCTTATCAAAGTTTTGAGGCAATTTGGTTTCTCTAAGGATTGGATGGATTGGATTATGGGATGTATCTCTTCAGTTTCCTACTTAGTTCTTATCAACGATAGGCCTTCTCAGTCATTCCCATATTCCAGAGGTATTAGGCAAGGTGACCCACTATCCCCTTATTTATTCATCATTATTGTTGAATGCTTGGGTAGGACTATAACTAAAAAGAGGGAAAAAAAAACCCTTGAGGGAGTTAACATTGCTCATGGAGCTAGACCTATCTCTAATCTTCAATTTGTGGATGACTCTACTCTTTTAGGTAAAGCTACAATTAAGGAAGCTTCTAATATTAATCAAATCATTAGTTGTTTTTCTAAGGCTACTGGGCAGTTGATCAATGAAGACAAATCTAAAGTTATTTTCTTTCACTTCTCTACTAGACAGGAATCCATGGTCTTGGATAAATTAATATATAAGAATACCTCCCTTCCAATCACTTATTTAGGTATTCCCATAAATATTCAAAGGCAGAAAAATAAAGATTGGAATTGGTTGTTGGACAAAGTCAAGAAGAAAATTGGAAAGTGGACCAACAAGTGGCTTTCTTCTGGGGGTAGAATCACCTTGGTAAAATCAGTCCTTCAAGATATTCCTATTTATGTTTCTTTCATTTTGAATATCCCAAAGGTTGTTCTTCGATAATTGGATCAAATCAGTCATCATTTTCTTTGGAGTGGTACTAAGGAGAAAAGAAAATGGGCCTTGGTGAAATGGGATACTTTATGTCTTCCTAAGAGTGAAGGGGGGTTAGGATTATGGTCTTCTATTAATAAAAACAAATATTTAGCTGCTAAATTATATTGGAGGATGTTGCATAACTCCAATGCTCTTTGGGCCAATAATCTTCGTGCTAAATATGCTGAGAACAAAAGTCCTGAAGACCTTGTTCGCTATCAACTTCCTACCATAGGTTCTCCCATTTTATCAATTCTTAAGACTAGTGAGGATTTGATAAAGAAAAAATTATTTTGGATCATTCATAATGGTCAACAGGTTTCAGATTTGTCAAAATATCTTATCCTCCTATACTATTTATTATGCTTTAGTTTGGTCTTTTAATGCTAATCAAATTTTTGAAATTTAGAAATATATTAAACAGTTCCTGTGGGTTGGTGATTATGGGATTAAGAAAAGGCATATGGTTAAATGGGATTGGGTTGCTTTATGGAAATTCAGAGGAGGTTTGGGTTTAATTGACTTGCATAAACATGGTATGACTCTTTCTGTTAAATGGATAATGAAGTGCATTAATGGTGTGGAACCATGAGAAGTTTTATTTGGGCATAATATTTGTGTTGTTGTTCCTCACAAAAGGAAGTTTTGGCATGGATTATCCTTTTTTGATGTTCTTTTTGGCACTTTTAGTAGTGTTCCAACTGGTTTAGTTGTTTTTAGAACTATCTGGAAAGCTTGGCAACATGTGAGATCTAATTTGCAGGGTTGGTTTCAGCCTATAAATTCTAGCTTTAAAATATATGTGAAGAGTTCTGTTTGGTGGAACTTAAAACATAAAAATAAGCCTTTAGCTCTTTTATAGGGTTGTTCAGCTCGTAGTTGGGCTCAAAATGGTATCTATTTTTTTGAGCATATTCTATGTCCTACTGGTTTGAAGTCTTGGGAAATGTTGAAACAAGAATTTCATCTGCCTGATTCCTAGTAGAGAACTTACTCTGTGCTTCATAAATGTTTTAGATAGCTGATCAATCCTAAATTTGTTTTTGATGAGCAACAAATTTTTGATTTTATCTATTGGAATGATGGTTCTAAATTCATAAAGCCTAAGTTGAAGTAGTTGTATCTTATGCTTACTAATATGAAAATGATGATACTTTCATTAATTGAAGTGGTTTTATTAAAGAGAAAAAAATATATCTATGCATCATGCAAATTGTGCAAGTGGTGAGTTTGAAACTAGGAAACAAGGTCTTAAATGTCTTACCATTGCATAAAAACTATAATGATGGTGTGCCCCATTAAAAATATTTTAAAACCTAGAATATGTTGAAGGTACCAAACTTTGCACTTCTTCCCATTCACACCCTTGCAAATTTTGTCATATGTTAGGAGAGTATTTTCTAAAGGATTATTTTTTAAAGATTTTGGAGGAAAAAAATCAAATATTATTTGAACATAGAAACAAGCATCAAGGATATTAAATTATTAAAAGTGTTGAATTAAAATCCTCCTAAAATTTTGCAAGGAATCCAATAGAGCTGATACATTATCCATGTCTTCTATAGTTTTCTATATACAACTCTATTCTATGATTGAAAAAAATTACTTCATATTGGCTTTGATACTATATTAGATTTGATAATACTTTAAAAAAATATTCTAAAACATTCATCCACCACAATCATATATAGAAAAAGTAGAAGAGCCAAAAAAAGAGAATATATGTGAATTATAAAGATAGAATTGAATAGTAGAATGTGTGGGTGCCCATAGGCACCCCCATGATATCACATCATAAATTGATACAATGGATAAAACATTAGAAGGTTTTATAGTGATACCTAATCCCCAATTAAATACCAACCTTAAGCTAACATAAACTGGCTTGATGGTTAAATTATACTATGTTAAATGCTTTAAACCCTTTAATCAAGGTTAACCATAGAGGTGGTTTAACTAATATCATTAAGTTTAAATACATATAAACAACATGTAGGCTTATATAATGATACTTGTAGGATTACATATAGGAATTCCCTATAGGCTTACATTACACCTTCTTGTAGGCTATATCAAGAGCACTCATAGAAAATTCATCACTCTCATTGTTGGCCTAATAAGTTAGATTACAAATATTCCAATGTTACTAATACAATATTTATAGAACTTAGAGTGTGATTTGAACATTTTTAATGATAGTTTCGAAGTGTTCTTATATATACTTATTTGTATTTTATTTATAGGATGATGATGTTGTAGTCTACATTCCTTCTCTTTAAATATCATATTTATAGGAGTAAATTTATCTTTATAATGACCATGAGGTTGTTTTAGTTATTCATTATGTTAATACCACTCTCCTTTAGATCTATCTTGATATATGTCATATATTGAGAGCATAGATACATCATTTTCTATTATTTTATGTTTCTAATTTCTCCTTACTCTTTTTTGTGTGCCCTCATATTGGCATATTAACCAACCTTAGCTAAAGTTGCAACATCATCTATGTTGTAAAAGTTACTATATCATCTACATTAGGAAATATATAAATAATTTATTGCAACATTAAAATAAATAGAAATTAAATTTGATAAACAAATAATCATTATCCACAATGATGACAGTAGTGGCTCTTGTTAATATTACAACACACATGTCTAAAATACTTTATGGGGACCTAGTTCTTTTAACTAGTTTAGCTTGATTCATCAAACCTTGAAGTCAATTTCGTCAAATTCGATTGAATTTATACTCATATATATAGGTGTGTCCATGCTAGGACTATGAAAGGACTTCATATGAAGCAATAAAAATGCTAAAAATGACATATTAAAGCATCTCATTAATGGATTTATATAGTTGTATTCTATGCAGTTCTAACAAAAAGAGAAATTGTATAAATTGTATAGTTACTCATAGTTATCAACTTGTTAAAAAATACTTCTAAGTGCATGTCAATTAATCTCCATTATTCCTATTGGATAAAAATGAAATACCTCATATAATTTATCAAATTAATACAAGAATGTTAAAATACTCTAAGGAACATAGCAAAGTAATAAGAAGATAAGAAAACATGCAAAAATTTAGCTAATACTATCTTAATCAAAGTAAAATACAATGAATGAGAATGAGAACGCTTATTATGCCAATATCATCAACAAAGCATGTGCAAGTCTAATCCTAATGTAATAAAGTAAATACTTGATAGCCTAGGGCATCAAGGAATAAAACATTAACAATATTATAATAGCAATCATCAAAACACTCAACATAATTCTATCTCACTTATGACATCACCATAATAATAAGGAAGGGCCACACTTGGGATAAATATAGGCAATTTGGGATGTCTTGGAATCTAGTCTTTGAGCAATGATTTTTATATTGAACTATGAAGCTTTATGAAGTACCCTATCCTCCTCCATGGAAGTAAAAAAACCAATGGTCAATGGCTTTGGTTGTACCTACAAGAGCAAATGAGACAAGTGGAAAAGGTTGTATGCTTTGATGGTAGTAAGGAGAAAGAAAAATAAAAGATGAAATTATTTTTTGATGACATATGTTTTTGTCTCGATGTATTGGTATCTTGGTGTATGATGAAGGATATTTTGATGATGAAATAAGGAAATGAAATGGGTTTTTAATAGATGAAAAAAAATAACTTTCTCTTCTAAGTCCAACAAGTTGATCACACCCTTGTCAAGTCTATATAATCACAATAGTTGGTCAAAATGATGTGTTTCTTTAACCCTAAGTGTAAAAACACATTAGATTTTGGACCACATATTAGAAACCCTAAAACAAAATCAATAACCATGATCCCCATTTAATGTGATGATCAATGTAAACATGTCCCCTAATCCACCTATATCCTTATTTTAAATCTTTTTAAAATTTAGTGATTAAAATTATTAGTAAAATATAGTAGAGGGATGACAATATATATGTTAGAAGGGAACCAAAATCATTGTCCAACATGTCTTGCCATTCTCCTACCTAGGGACTAACAAATTTAGTTCACCCCTTTCCTATATTAGAAGGACGAAGCTCTACAACACCTATAATTTTGTTGTTAGTTTTGGTTGATAAATACATATTGCTCCTCTCTAAGGATCATAGGTGACATTGTAATGGATATCTAATAATAATTATTAAGGAAAAAAAGAGAAATTTGTGATAGAAAAAGCAAAAAAAAAGAAATTCTATCTAAAATAATTTTCTTTTGAACAAGAAACAATAGAAAATTAAAAGTAATATAAAAGTAGAGGAAAAATTCCTCATACTTACATGTATGTGCTACTAGAAATTTTGGCTAGATGAAAATATTTTTTCCCTATGTATCTACAAAGGACTTTATCTACAAATAAGTCCAAAAGCACTAAAAATGCTAGTCAAGTGTGAAATGAACAAAAATCAATTTTGTAATTAAATATTCAAAAGTATAAATAAGGGTTAAAATTTCATCTTCATGAGTACTCTAACCCTTCTCAAGGCCACCATATGCATATGCAAACTCAAATTTGCATCCAAATATAGTTAATGGTGACTAAACTAAGAGATGGTACTAGAGAGGTATACCCCTAACTTATGCAATTTTAAGGTAAAATGAATATAAATAAAAAATAAGGTTAATAAACGAACATGTAGCTAGGCATCAGGCTAGCTAGGAGATTGCAATAAGAACCATTAAGATCATAATGTCCTATCAAAATTAGGGTTTATGCAAGGAGTTCTCAAATAGTCTAGAAGCTACAAGAAAAAGTCCATAAATGAAGGTAAACCAATATTGGCACATTTTTCAAATGCAATGGTCATGGTTAATGCAACGATTATAACAACAAGAAAATCAATGATCTTGATCAAATTAGGTGGCTATGGTAAAAAATAGCAATCAAGGATATATGCAAAAAAGTACGATAGTGGTCCTAACAAAATAGTGGTGATCCTAAGCCTTGACCAATGATCATAGTCAACATAAAAACAAAAACTTCTTTTTGAGACTAAGTTTTCTAGGAATGGACCAATTAGGGGACAATGGGTATGGACGAGGTTGATACAGTGTAGATGCCAACACCAATAGGGTGGCCAAGTTGAGCACCAGTAAGGCAATTGATGATTAACTATGAAAATATAGGTAAGTGATGCAGGAGCATTCGGCAACACCAGCAGCAGAAGCAGCAAAGTTCGGGAAAAATTGTGCTAAAGAGTCGGGAGAAGAAGCAGGAAGCAAGAAGGAAGAAAAAATGGCCAAGTCAGAAAACCATCACGATTTTGCGACATGTCGCAAAATCGCGACAGAAATTGGCAAGGAGGAAGTGCAGCAGAAGGGCCGCGATTTCGCGACGTGTCGCGAAATCGTGACAGTTTGCCGGAGAGGGACGAAGGCGCAGAAGGGGGCGCGATTTCACGACATGTCGCGATTTCGTGACTTGCGATTTTGCAACATGTCGCGAAATCGCGACAGGTTGCAGAGCAGAGGAGAGAACGAGAAAACGGTCGTGATATCGCGACGTCGCGATATCGCGACGTCATGAAATCGTGACGCAAATTGGACAAGTGGGTGCGGAGGAAAAATGGTCGCGATATCGTGACCAAAATGAGAAGCGAGTGCAGAGAGCCAGAAATGTCGCGATATAGCGACGTCCGAAATCGCGACGAGTTTCTCAGCGGAGGGGCAGGAGGCAAAATGGTCGTGATTTCACGACATGTCGCGATATCGCGACCAAAATGAGAAGCAAGCTCAAGGAGCCAGAAATGTCATGATATCGCGACATGTCGCGATATCACGACAGAGAGAGAAAATAGCGCGGGAGGAAGAGAAAAATATGGCGATAACGGTGCTTTCGAAGACTGTTCGAAATGGACACGTGGACTGCCACGTGTATCCTCAAAGTTGTAAAGGGCACGTGCCTTGAAGATTGCACATTAAGGAGAGGGCAAGCCGAATTTAAACACGTAGTTAGCTATGTGAATCTGGTTAAAGATGGAGGCCACGTATCACGGAATGAAATTTTACAGCCACGTGCATTAAAGGAAGAGAACCACCATTTGAAAGTCTTTTCGACAAAATAGCTGTTTTGGAGCATGGCCGGTATGGAGGAGATGGCAGTACAGGGTACGGCGATGGCTGCAGGTCGAGGAAGACCATGAATGTGAGTAGCAGTGCAGATCGGGCGGTGGCCCATTTATGATCGAGAATTTTGAAGCTTCGACAAGGGGGGAAATTTGAGCGAGAAGGTTGGTAGGTGGAGGCATTAATTACGTGAGAGGGTCGAGGCCTCTATAAAAACCCATTTTATTGTTTTAATGGGGACGGTGGACCGGAGAATACCCTTAGAGTCTAGGAGTGAGGAAGCGGAGAACCGAGCCGAGGGCCGGTGATTGTAAGCCTGCGGGCTGTAATTTTTTTGCATGTATATTTTTAATTGTTTTTAATGAAAAGGCAGGGTTTGTGCAGAAGGGTGTTTTTCGGTGCCCCGTCAGTGGTATCAGAGCGGGAGTTCCTGAGTGCGTAAACAGACCGTCGGTCGTGAGGCAGTTTGTGCCAGGACCTATAGGAGGGTTTTGAGAAAGAGAGAAAGAGAGAGTTTACCATCCCCGAGCGTGTTAGCAGACCGTCGGACATGAGGCAGCTACACCGGGATCGATTAAAGCTTGTGAGAAAAGCAAGGACATAAAAAAAAAATGTATTCCCGAAGAAGACAGGACAGCAAGGAGGAAGACATGGTGTCGGAAGAGGAAGTCAAAGCATTGCAACGACAATTAAAAGCATTGCAAAAGGAATGGTCCGTAATGAAATTACGGGAGAAAGAAGAACGGCAAAAAAGGCGGGAAGAGAGACGGAGAAAAAAGGAAGAAAAGATGAAGGAGGCTGTAGAGGAAGAGAGCAGCAGTACCGGGACCTGCCCGAAAGAAAGCACAGATTATTCTGTGCAAGAGGAAGAGTTAAAGCCGGCTGCAGCAGTGGAGAAATCGGTCCGGTTGAAGACAGAAGTGTGGGCCCGGAGCCGAGGTCGAAGCAGTTTGTAGAGACAGAGATGAGTCCGAAAGTGTTGCGAGAGGCAGCAACCGGACCTAGCAGAAGTGAAGATCACTTCTTCACTTTCCCCGGGTGTCTGATGCAGGAGCATCCAGCAGCACCAGTAGTAGAAGCAGTAAAGTTCAGGAAAAATCGTGCTGAAGAGTCGGGAGAAGAAGAAGCAGGAAGCAAGAAGGAAGAAAAAATGGCCAAGTCAGAAAATCGTCGCGATTTCGTGACATGTCACGAAATCACGACAAAAATTGGCAAGGAGGAAGTGCAGCAGAAGGGGCCGCGATTTCGTGACGTGTCGCGAAATCGCGACCCGCGATTTCATGACATGTCGCGAAATCGTGACATGTCGCAAAATCGTGACGTTTGCCAGAGAGGGACGAAGGCGCAGAAGGGGGCACGATTTTGTGACATGTTGCAAAATCATGACTCGTGATTTTGCAACATGTCATGAAATCGTGACAGGTTGCAGAGCAGAGGAGAGAACGAGAAAACGGTCGCAATATCGCGACGTCGTGAAATCGCGACGCAAATTGGACAAGCGGGTGCGGAGAAAAAATGGTCGTGATATCGCGACATGTCGCGACCAAAATGAGAAGCAAGTGCAGAGAGCCAGAAACGTCGCGATATCGCGACGTCGCGAAATCGCGACGAGTTTCTCAGCGAAGGGGTAGGAGGCAAAATGGTCATGATTTCGCGACATGTCGCGATATCGCGACCAAAATGAGAAGCAAGCTCAAGGAGCCAGAAACGTCGCGATATCGCGACATGTCACGATATCGCGATGGAGAGAGAAAATGGCACGGGAGGAAGAGAAAAAGATGGCGGGAATGGTGTTTTCGAAGACTGTTCGAAATGGACACGTGGACTGCCACGTGTATCCTCAAAGTTGTAAAGGGCACGTGCCTTGAAGATTGCGCATTAAGGAGAGGGCAAGCCAAATTTAAACACGTGGTTAGCTATGTGAATCTGGTTAAAGATGGAGGCCACGTATCACGGAATGAAATTTTACAACCGCGTGCATTAAAGGAAGAGAACCACCATTTGAAAGTCTTTTTGACAAAACAGCTGTTTCAGAGCATGGCCGGTATGGAGGAGACTGCAGTACAGGGTACGGTGACGGCTGCAGGTCGAGGAAGACCATGAATGCGAGCAGCAGTGCAGATCGAGCGGTGGCCCATTTATGATCGAGAATTTTGAAGCTTCGACAAGGAGGGAAATTCGAGCGGGAAGGTTGGTAGGTGGAGGCATTAATTGCGTGAGAGGGTCGGGGCCTCTATAAAAACCCATTTTATTGTTTTAATGGGGACGGTGGACCGGAGAATACCCTTAGAGTCTAGGAGTGAGGAAGCGGAGAACCGAGCCGAGGGCCGGTGATTGTAAGCCTGCGGGCTGTAATTTTTTTGCATGTATATTTTTAATTGTTTTTAATGAAAAGGCAGGGTTTGTGTAGAAGGGTGTTTATCGGTGCCCCGTCAGTGGTATCAGAGCGGGAGTTCCTGAGTGCGTAAACAGACCGCCGACCATGAGGCAGTTTGCGCCAGGACCTATGGGAGGGTTTTGAGAAAGAGAGAAAGAGAGAGTTTAGCATCCTCGAGCGTGTTAGCAGACCGCCGGACGTGAGGCAGCTACACCGGGATCGATTAAAGCTTGTGAGAAAAGCAAGGACAAAAAAAAAAAATGTATTCCCGAAGAAGACGGGACAGCAAGGAGGAAGACATGGTGTCGGAAGAGGAAGTCAAAGCATTGCAATGGCAATTAAAAGCCTTGCAAAAGTAATGGTCCGTAATGAAATTATGGGAGAAAGAAGAATGGCAGAAAGGCAGGAAGAGAGACAGAGAAAAAATGAAGAAAAGATGAAGGAGGCTGTAGAGGAAGAGAGCAGCAGTACCGGGACCTGCCCGAAAGAAAGCACAGATTATTCTGTGCAAGAGGAAGAGTTAAAGTCGGCTGCAGCAGAAGTTTGCAGCAGTGGAGAAATCTATCCGATTGAAGATAGAAGTGTGGGCTCGGAGCCGAGGTCGAAGCAGTTTGCAGAGACAGAGATGAGTCCGGAAGTGTTGCGGGAGGCAGCAACCGGACCCAGCAGAAGTGAAGATCACTTCTTCACTTACCCCGGGTGTCTGATGCAGGAGCATCCGGCAGCACCAGCAGCAGAAGCAGCAAAGTTTGGGAAAAATCATGCTGAAGAGTCGGGAGAAGAAGAAGTAGGAAGCAAGAAGGAAGAAAAAATGGCCAAGTCAGAAAATCGTCACGATTTCGTGACATGTCACGAAATCGCAACAAAAATTGGCAAGGAGGAACTGCAGCAGAAGGGGCCGTGATTTCACGATGTGTCGCAAAATCTCGACCCGCAATTTCGCGACATGTCACGAAATTGCGACGGTTTGCCGGAGAGGGACGAAGGCGTAGAAGGGGGCGCGATTTCACGACATGTCACAAAATCGTGACTCGTGATTTTGCAACATGTCACGAAATCGCGACAGGTTGCAGAGCAGAGGAGAGAACGAGAAAACGGTCGCGATATCGCGACGCAAATTGGACAAGCGGGTGCGGAGGAAAAATGGTCGCGATATCGTGACATGTCGCGATATCGCGACCAAAATGAGAAGCAAGTGCAGAGAGCAAAAACGTCGCGATATCGCGACGTCGCGAAATCGCGACGAGTTTCTCAGAGAAGGGGCAGGAGGCAAAATGGTCACGATTTCGCGACATGTCACGATATTGCGACCAAAATGAGAAGCAAGCTCAAGGAGCCAGAAACGTCGTGATATCGCGACGAAGAGAGAAAATGGCACGGGAGGGAGAGAAAAAGATGGCGAGAACGGTGTTTTCGAAGACTGTTCGAAATGGACACGTGGACTGCCACGTGTATCCTCGAAGTTGTAAAGGGCACGTGCCTTGAAGATTGCGCATTAAGGAGAGGGCAAGCCGAATTTAAACACGTGGTTAGCTATGTGAATCTGGTTAAAGATGGAGGCCACATATCACGGAATGAAATTTTACAGTCGCGTGCATTAAAGGAAGAGAACCACCATTTGAAAGTCTTTTCGACAAAATAGCTATTTCAGAGCATGGCCGGTATGGAGGAGACGACAGTACAGGGTATGGCGACGACTGTAGGTCGAGGAAGACCATGAATGCGAGCAGCAGTGCAGATCGGGCGGTGGCCCATTTATGATCGAGAATTTTGAAGCTTCGACAAGGAGGGAAATTCAAGCGGGAAGGTTGGTAGGTGGAGGCATTAATTGCGTGAGAGGGTCGGGGCCTCTATAAAAACCCATTTTATTGTTTTAATGGGGACGGTGGACCGGAGAATACCCTTAGAGTCTAGGAGTGAGGAAGCAGAGAACCGAGCCGAGGGCCGGTGATTGTAAGCCTGCGGGTTGTAATTTTTTTGCATGTATATTTTTAATTGTTTTTAATGAAAAGGCAGGGTTTGTGCAGAAGGGTGTTTATCGGTGCCCCGTCAGTGGTATCAGAGCGGGAGTTCCTGAGTGCATAAACAGACCGCCGACCGTGAGGCAGTTTGCGCCAGGACCTACGGGAGGGTTTTGAGAAAGAGAGAAAGAGAGAGTTTAGCATCCCCGAGCATGTTAGCAGACCGCCGGACGTGAGGCAGCTACACCGGGATCGATTAAAGCTTGTGAGAAAAGCAAGGACATAAAAAAAAAAATGTATTCCCGAAGAAGACGGGATAGCAAGGAGGAAGACATGGTGTCGGAAGAGGAAGTCAAAGCATTGCAACGACAATTAAAAGCCTTGCAAAAGGAATGGTCCGTAATGAAATTACGGGAGAAAGAAGAACGGCAAAAAAGGCGAGAAGAGAGACGGAGAAAAAAGGAAGAAAAGATGGAGGCTGTAGAGGAAGAGAGCAGCAGTACCGGGACCTGCCCGGAAGAAAGCACAGATTATTCTGTGCAAGAGGAAGAGTTAAAGCCGACTGCAGTAGAAGTTTGCAGCAGTGGAGAAATCTGTCCGGTTGAAGACAGAAGTGAGGGCCCAAAGCCGAGGTCGAAGCAGTTTGCAGAGACAGAGATGAGTCCGGAAGTGTTGCGGGAGGCAGCAACCGGACCCAGCAGAAGTGAAGATCACTTCTTCACTTACCTCGGGTGTCTGATGTAGGAGCATCCGACAGCACCAACAGTAGAAGTAGCAAAGTTCGAGAAAAATCGTGCTGAAGAGTCGGGAGAAGAAGCAGGAAGCAAGAAGGAAGAAAAAATGGCCAAGTCAGAAAATCGTCGCGATTTCTCGACATGTTGCGAAATCGTGACAAAAATTGGCAAGGAGGAAGTGCAGCAGAAGGGGCCGCGATTTCGTGACATGTCGCGAAATCGTGACCCGCGATTTCGTGACGTGTCGCGAAATTGTGACAGTTTTCCAGAGAGGGACGAAGGCGCAGAAGGGGGCGCGATTTCGCGACATGTCACGAAATCGTGACTCACGATTTTGCAACATGTCACGAAATCGCAATAGGTTGCAGAGCAGAGGAGAGAATGAGAAAACGATCGCGATATCGCGACGTCGCGAAATCGCGACGCAAATTGGACAAGCATGTGCAGAGGAAAAATGGTCGCGATATTGCGACATGTCACGATATCGCGACCAAAATGAGAAGCAAGTGCAGAGAGCCAGAAACGTCGCGATATCGCGACATCACGAAATCACGACGAGTTTCTCAGCGGAGGGGCAGGAGGCAAAATGGTCGCGATTTCACGACATGTCACGATATCGCGTCCAAAATGAGAAGCAAACTCAAGGAGCCAGAAACGTCACGATATTGCGACATGTCACGATATCGCGATGGAGAGAGAAAAAGGCACGGGAGGAAGAGAAAAAGATGGCGGGAACAGTGTTTTCGAGGACTATTCGAAATGGACACGTGGACTGCCACGTGTATCCTCGAAGTTGTAAAGGGCACGTGCCTTGAAGATTGCACATTAAGGAGAGGGCAAGCCGAATTTAAACACGTGGTTAGCTATGTGAATCTGGTTAAATATGGAGGCCACGTATCACGAAATGAAATTTTACAGCCGCGTGCATTAAAGGAAGAGAACCACCATTTGAAAGTCTTTTCGACAAAACAATTGTTTTAGAGCATGGCCGGTATGGAGGAGACGACAGTACAGGGTACGACGATGGCTGCAGGTCGAGGAAGACCATGAATGCGAGCAGTAGTGCAGATCGGGCGGTGGCCCATTTATGATCGAGAATTTTGAATCTTCAACAAGGAGGGAAATTCGAGCGGGAAGGTTGGTAGGTGGAGGCATTAATTGCGTGAGAGGGTTGGGGCCTCTATAAAAACCCATTTTATTGTTTTAATGGGGACGATGGACCGGGGAATACCCTTAGAGTCTAGGAGTGAGGAAGCGGAGAACTGAGCCGAGGGCCGGCGATTGTAAGCCTGCGGGCTGTAATTTTTCTGCATGTATATTTTTAATTGTTTTTAATGAAAAGGCAGGGTTTGTGCAGAAGGGTGTTTATCGGTGCCCCGTCAGTAAGTGAATTTAATAATGCATGAAAATAAAGGTGAGGGGTTAACATAGAGAGATCAAATAATACAAGGTAAAAAATATACCCTATATTAAATCCCACAAGTCATTGTATTATGAGTTTATGCCCTTTTAAAACATGACGACCAACACCTTTTTGTGGCATCCAACTCTTGTTAAGGTTTTTGTGGTGATGGTTACAATGGAAGATGTGTAATTCACCATAGGACTACTTATCATTGGCCAAAGATCCAGATCATGACTGCACATGGGATATAATATGCTAGTAGGACGGGTGATTACGGGGAGGCAAGTAGATAAACAATGGACCATCATGCTAGATGAGGTTTGCAAAACTATAAGGGTACCATTTGTACACTATGTTGGGATCCTCCTCTACAACTTTGTGTATTGTCAAAAAGTATGAACAAGATTCTTGTCACACTCATTTACTCCCTCTAACTAACCCTAGAATAAGACGACAAAGGATCAAATTGTTAAACAAGTAGATTGTTGGACACATTTTCATTAATAAAAAATGTGTATATGTAGAATGATGATGATGGTGGTTGGTTTGGATAACTGAATATTAGCCACCTATTTGAATACAACTCTTGAAAACTTAACTATATTATATGATGTAATAAATTTATAATATTCTCCCTTGTTACATCGTATTTCAAATAGGGGTAGAAACAACTCACATAGTTCAAAATAATCATTGACTAGAACATGCAATAGTACATGAATTACATCAACATGAATAGAGACAAACTCAACTACACACCTCAATGGAACTGACATCACCAAACTTGTAATCAAGGATAGAGACAAACATGACTATCTATGATTTTATATCATAAGTGGATAGAGACACACACTCTATCCATATTTACAACTACAAATAGGTACACACTCATATGTCTACAAATATTTGTGATTAAGGACACACTCAACCAATCATAGGTACAATACATCTCTTACGAACATCGAAACACAGCCATTGACAAAATATATGTGGATAGAGACACACTCTACTATTTGTAAAATAAAAGGTCCCCACTTCTCTCCAATGAAGCATTATCTTTAGTATACAATACACTCTAATTCAATTTGCAAAATGGATAATAATTAGATCAACCATATAATCCCCTACCCACAACGAATAATTTTTTATCATGTGGTGTTTAAAAATTCTCAATATCTTTCTTTAATAAAATGATTGTATTAGACTCCGAAAGAAACCTTCCAATATATATATATATAAATATATACTCATATTTTTATTTAATAGAATAACTACTCTAAGCTAAAAAACAACTTTTGGACCAACATATATAAAACCTATTCTAACAAAAGTATAAGTGCCTCAAAAGGTATGGAGAGTTTGAAATCGATTTTCAAGGAAGAGTTTGAAATCAATTTCCAACCAAATATCATTTTGAACTTGAGACCACATTTCCATGGGGTATAGTAACAGGGAGCCTCCTTTCCTCTTATTTGAATTGAGGTTACCTAGATAAAACACCAACATACTGTTCGGGAGCCTCCCTCCTCGTGATTTGAATTAAGGTTACTTAAATAAAACATTAACAACATATCATTAGGGTGTCTCAAAAAAACCAATTTAATTTAAAAATATTAGTCCAAGCCCCTTGCTCTGTATTTTAACAATCATACCCAAGAAGTTTCTCACACTAACAAGACATTTTCCTCAATTAAAAAAACAATTGACACACCCTCATAATGACGTCAAATGGTTGCACGTGCCACGGAAAGAATGTGAACTAGACGTATACTTGGTAGACTGGGCCATTTCTACTGCAAGTAGAAGACTGAGGATAAGGATTTAAACCTAGAAAGAGAGCAATGCTGTTGGTGCGCTGAATGCGTCAATCACGCATGCATGTGCGAATGAGATGGTTGTTCTAGAGAAAAAGAAACGCTTGCATGTGCGAATGAGATGGTTGTTCTAGAGAAAAAGAAAACGATACCGACGCAAGCTAAGTCGTGCCGGCATGACGGCGCCAAGTCTATGGGTTTTGTCGGCAACTCCAATTTCCTGTAGTGGAAGTTGGAACGACTCTCGGATTCAATCGAACCATTCGTCAGACAAGATAGTTGTGAGGGGAAGAATGTGGCATGTTTAAGTCAAGAGTTTCCCGGCGCGTGGATAGAATTGCGGCGTGATTGCGCCCGCCTCTGCAACGACTGGCAAAGACTTGAGACTGGCAGAGGTGGATCTCGTGTTCGTGGATCTCCTAAATAAAAAAATTATTACATTAAATAACCTATTATCTCACCTATTTTATATAAACCCAAATAATATATAAGTTTTTTTAAAAAAATTATTATAATAAATTAACAAAGATTTGATTAGGCCACCTCATGTACGTTTTTGAGGAAAATGTTTACAAATTACATCAACAACCACCCTCAAAAATTTTTGAGCACAACACCACTTAAGAAACAACCACCATCTTAACCACTAGAACAACTATATGTTAACACGTGGTATATTGTTAATATAAACTTCCTTTTAAAGAAGGAACCCGAGAGATGGGTAAGGGAGCTGATGAACAAATCAATATGGGTCGAGATAAGACGCAAACAATAAAGTCAAGCGCGTGGGAGAGATTGATTTGCATTCAATGCCATTTTCACATAGACCACCTTAGTTGGGCTTTGAATCCACCAAAAGGATACGTTCGGAAAGGAAAAACTGACCACTTCAAGTCTCACTCTAATTTTGGACAGATATCGGGCTGCACTGTCTGTTCTAAAAGCTGTTACACAGATTTTCGCACAATCCACCTCTATAACCACCATGCCACAATCATTTTAAACCTTTTATGCTGCTGAAAGCACTAGGAAATGAACAAGCGTTCAATCAGACTGAGGCCTGAGATTTGAACCTTGGACCTCTGCCCCTTATGATGTTTGGATGAACCAATTGGTCTGTACCTCCGATCTGATCTTTCCCGCTATGAGTGTTCATTGGACAGAGTAAACTAATTTCTTCACAGACCTCTATTTCTGTTACTTCACAATAGCTGTCGCATAGAAAATTGTATTTCCAAAGAGACAGACCGTATACATCAAAGTGCCCACCAATTACTGTCTTCTAGATCTTCTAGTTCTAAGAGAAAGGTATGAACACTTTGTATTTCCAAAGAGACGGACCGCAGATATCAAAGTGCCCACCAATTACTATGTCTTCTAGATCTTCTAAGAGAAAGGTATGAAGTACGAACACTTCTAAATTTCTTATCCTCCTTCCCGTCCAAATTGACCCACTTAAGAAGAGAATATGCATTAGACTCCCTTTAAATTCTTATAGATTTTTGCCACATTTACCACCGAGTGTCTAAAGTATTTTGCTTGCAAGCTACATTCTAGCAATTATGCTTCACTCTCAGCACACACGTGACATGCTATTACTCTTCTGCTGCTTCGGCAGCTTTCTGCTTCTCCCATGTACTTCCATCTCGGAGGAGGGTAAAATACTTCTGCATATAAAAGAAGTGGATTGGATCGACCCGCATAGTCTGAACGACTGGAATTCGTCTCACCAAAATCCCTGTAGGTGGAATGGTGTCCACTGCAATAGTTTCAATGCTGTTACTGCACTTACTCTCGCAGATGCTTCAATTTCTGGGAAATTGTCATCTGCTCTATGCGACCTTCAGAGTCTGACGACGCTCGTACTCCGGGAGAACTCTTTCAGCGGTCCGTTCCCCGACGGACTGTTGAAATGCAAGAGTTTGCAAAAGCTTGATTTGTCATATAATGCTTTCTCCGGAAGCTTGCCCAATCTCATCAATGAATTGAGCGAGGTGAGAGTGTTAGACTTGTCACATAATTGTTTTTTTGGCCACGTTCCTGCAGCCTTCGGCCTGTTGCCAAAGATTGAAGAGTTTGACAGGGGCAATCCCTGCCTTTTTGGGGAACTGGACGACGTTGACCAACCTGACGATGGGGGATAATCCTCTGCATCCCGCTGTGATACCGTAAGAGCTTGGGAATTTGAAGCGGCTGCAGCAGTTGTGGCTATACAACTACAGTCTCATAGGAAAAATCCCGATTTTTCTCGGTAATCTAACGCACCTGGAGTGGTTAGATCTGTCCCAAAATCATCTCTCCGAATATATTCCAACTAATTTAATGGTTTTGTCGAAAATAACAAAACTGCTTCTCTGGAAGAACAACTTGTCAGGACAAATTCCGCCAAACATTGGCGAGATGAGGAGATTAGTATGGTTAGATGTTGACCATAACCAGCTATCGGGAGAAATTCCCGAGAGTATTTCCAATTTGACATAATTGGATACATTGAATTTGGCTGAGAATCAGCTTACTGGAGAAATACCTGAGGAGCTTGGCAACTTGCGGCATTTGAGGGAGTTGAAGCTGTTCGCTAACAAGCTTACAGGATGGCTACCCCAACGTTTAGGAACTTACTCCAGTATTGTTCTCCTCGATGTGACGGATTGCGGTTTGGAAGGTCCTCTACCCAAAAATCTGTGCAGAGCGAGAACGCTTTATTCGTTGTGTGTGTCTTCAAACAATTTCAACGGAAGTTTGCCTACTTCCTTCGAAGAGTGCGAAACCCTACATTACGCACAACTCAACAACAACTTTCTGAGTGGGGCTGTGAGGCTCTCCAAATCTCGTTGAATTGTTTCTTCAAGACAATAAGTTTGGAGGGCAGATTTCTGCTGCAGTTGACCGAGCAAAGAATCTGGTTCACCTGGACATAAGCAACAACAAATTTGGAGGGAGCATTCCTGCGCAAGTTGGGCAGCTGAGAAGTCTCGAACGTTTTATTGCAAGCCACAATCGTTTCTCCGGGATCCTTCCAGATGAGCTTGCTGGGCTACGGAATATCAATATCTTCCATCTGGATCATAACTATATATCGGGAAAAATTTCCGAGGGTGTAACTTCATTGAAGAAAATCACTGACCCCAATCTCGATGACAATCAACTTACAGGTGAAATCCCTGCATCTTTGGGCGCCATGCCCATGCTGACTTTTCTTGATCTTTCAAACAACTTGCTTTCCGGGGAAATTCCTTCTCAATTAGGAAGTTTGAGATTAAATTGTTTAATGTATCTGCAAGTCAGTTGTCTGGCCCAGTCCCTGCCGCACTAGACTACCCAGCTTACAGTTTTCTCAATAATCCGGGCCTTTGTGGTGGTAGAAAGTTGGGGCTTCACTCGTGCTCCAAGCTTTCTATTAAAATACTCGCGCCTTGTTTAATGGTTGCAGCCGTGGCATTGCTCTTCATTTTTTTGTGCTGCTTTAGAATTTTCACTACCAAGAAAGCTACTTTCATCACAGAAGAATCAAAGGCTCCCAAGAAAGCTACTTTCATAACAAAAGAATCGAAGGCGCCCTTGTGTAAAACCATGAAATAAACACAGTGCTTCTATGTTGCGTGATACGTAGAACTGTGATACGTAGGTGCTCGTATAAAACCATGAAATAAACACAGTGCTTCTATGTTGCGTGATACGTAGAACTATGTTGAGTAACTGTTTTTTAAATCTATAAGCATAAGAATGAGCATGATAGGATCTTTTAAGATAAGTAAAGTAGAGAATAAATAGAGGAAATAAAGCAGGTAATCAACGTTGTATAACTATAAATCATGAAAATTTATATAAATTATGATAGAAATAAGTAAGTAATTATAGTTTTTTTCTTTCTTTCTTTAATTGTGTTTTTGTGAGTAGCTTTTAATTGAGTTGTAATTGTTTTATTAATTATTGTTTTGGTGCTATGTTTTATAGGTTATGTTTTTAATAAATGGTATGAGAGTTAGAAGAAATGGTAGTAGATAATAATTTCATGATAGTTTTTCTATTTAATAAAGAATGATATGATTATTGGATAACTAAAATGTAAATATTAATAGTTTATAAAGAAGTTTGTGAGATTGTGCAGGATGGTTATGTGGAGTCACAAGATTGGAATGCATTAATAGTACAAGGACAAACCAACAAGAAGGAATAAAAGAAAAAAGATGAAAATATCTTACCAAGGTACAAGAAAGGTATAGTTGGTCCAATTACAAAATTTATGGAAAGAATTTGAAGCTTTGTAGATGAAAGACAATGAAAATATTGTTGATTTTTATGTTTGAATGTAGAGCATTGTTAACTAGCTTCACATCTATTAAGAATATATTATAAATCAGGTAAAGTGTGAGAAGGTATTAAGGTCTTTACTTATGATATGGAATTTCATAGCTACTATAATTGAAGTAAGTAGAGGTTTATCAATTTTGAGGTTGAATGATTTGATGGATTTACTAATTTTCCAAGAGAGTAAATTGGATAAATTTGTTGAAGACGTAGAGCAGACTTTGTAAAGACAAGGGTTGGAAAGGAAAACAATAGTCCTTGTTTACTCCAAGAGGAAAATGAGTCATTAGAAAGTGAAATAGGTGGAATAGGACATGGATGTGGAGGAGGTCAAAGTGGAAGAGATCATGGACAAGAAGACATAGATAATAGGAAAATCCAATGACACTATTGTATGAAATATGGACATTTCAAGAAAGATTTTTGGAAGAGGCAACAGAACATGCAAAACAAATTAAAAAAAATTATGAGTGATTATGGAGATGATTCTAAAATAAATATTTTCCTCTCAAATCAAGAAATTAAAAAATAATATAATAATTTGTGTTTTCTTCATTTTAGGTTTTCTAGCTATATGAGAAATAATAAAGAGTTGTTTGTTTGTTGAAATGAACAAAATGGTAAAAGAGCAAGGAAAAATTAGGAAATGATAAAAGTATTGAAGTTGTTGGTAAAGGAACTCTAGCTATTTGAACCAATCAAGGAGAGGTAAAAAGTATTCATGATACATTTTATGTACTTAGTCTTAAAATTGATTTGCTAAATATAGGGCAACTATTAGAGAAAATTATAAAATTTTATTTAAAGAAAAGGCTTGCAAAATATTTAACAAGAATGGAATATTGGTATGTGAATGTAGACATGGAAATTTGACCCACTAAGGTGAGATATTTTCCCTAGATTTCTTTTTTTCTCCTCTAAAAAGTAAGGACATCTTTGATCTACTTTCCCATACCAAATCTTCTCCATTCATTTTAAATGCTATATCATTGGATCGGTCTCAAAAATATATTTTTAACAGTATATGATTTATCTTATTTTGACATTGTTTGGTACCCCAAAATGTAGAAAAACTACATAGGGGTATAACTATTGTAAAATTGTGATTGGGCTTTACAGGGTGTGATTTTGCATAGCTAGGATTTTCTCTTAGAAAACACTAATTTTCTAATTTGACTTCTTTTGACATCGGATCTTCTTAGTTTTCTCACCTATTCTTCTTTTAAATCCCTTATAAAAGGAGGGTTTGAAGTCTTCTTTTCCTCCCAAGCAAGTTTTTGAAATCTTCTTCTAAGCTAGCAAGTTCTATTTTTAGGTCTTCTTTTCTAGAAGTAAGCTAACTCACAAATTGATAAGTGCTCATCAAGGTTGAAAGTGCTCATTGTACAAGTGTGAAATATAGTATTTTGAAGCTCTATTCTCTACTACATTTGATTGTGTGTTGCTCTTTGTGGATAAGTGTTGAAAACCTAAGGAAGAATCTGCTTCTTGGAGGTCTCCATATTTTTGCTTACTTTTCGCTACCTCCAGGTTGTTTTCATCCATCTACATTTGCATAGTAGTTAAATTTCTAATTTGCATAATTATTCTACTTATTTCTGCTATCTATTTCTCCTATTGCGAAATGACACTTGGTCATTCTGGGACATGATTTCATCGATATGTGAAATTATAGAGCGTAATTTTGCATAGACCAAATTTGGGGGAAAATTACTACCCCAAAACACTATATATAGGTTTTATGTTACACTCTAACCATATTCGTGCATTTAGTCCTATATTCATCATTTTATTATATTGCATTACATTGTGCTTGTCCATATTCCAAAGGTCAAATTTCACTTTTGTATTACAAAGGTCAACTAAAATGACCTAGGGAGATCAATTGTTGTGCATTCAAGCATTGTCATACAATGGCCTAAGAAGATCGCCTAATGTTGATCATATTTGTTTAGTGTTTATGAAGCCATTTTACAAGAATCGAGATTGTGGGATATTATCAAATGCCAAATAAAGCTTGGATCAACTGCTAGATTAGATAAGTTCCCTAATATATCTCTAGGTTGTTTGTGGTGTGATTTCTATTTCTATCCAAATCCTAGATAATAAACAAAAAGGAAAATATTTAATTAAGCTTCTAGGTATTTGAAAGGACAAAAGCATATAGTGTGCATTTAGGATTTAGCCTTGTTTATGCATCTTCTCTTGGACCCTTGCCTAAAATATTATGTTTTGCATTTTTAGTTAGAGAACATTCAATTGAAAAATTATTCTAGGGTTTTATTTTTGACTTCGTGCATTACCTATTTTTTGCATTGTTCATTCATTTTCTTAGATTAGCTTAGAAAGGCCAAACTTGGGTGATAGATTGAATTTACACATCCAAACATTCCCACCCATAAAATTAGAGCAATTATTAAAATCATTTATCATGAATCCTTCCTCCCCACACTAAATGTAGAGATCACAATTGCCATCATGGTCACCTCGAGGCTTCCTAATGGATCCAACCTCGAGAATCATATACTGGTGCACAATTTTCCCCATCTATATATTTGGTGAACCCAATGTGAACACCTCCTTTTTATTTTAAAAATTTAAACAAGACCACTAATTCTATTTGCTTAGATAAAAAACATTAAGAACACCTTAAAAATTTTGTTTATTTTGTTGGTCTTTAGTTTTTCTCCCCTTTTTACTCCAACCATTTTTTACTTCTCCTAATGGATTCCAACCTTAGAAGTGAGTGAAGGTCTCTAGGAATTGATGATATTTTCCAAGATAATAATCAAATTGATAGAGAAAATTACAATCTAGAAGAGGAGAATAATGAAAAAAATTTAGAATGGCCTTGATCCTACTAAGGGACACAATGGGAACCTTATCTTTAAATATTTTTATCATGTTTGGAAATTTTATAGGCATCATAAGGATGCTTTCAATAAAGCTATGGAAGAGGAAATCCAACTCAAGAAAGTTGGAATATATCATCAAGATATTCATAATAATCTTATCCATCAACCAACTTATGCCAATACTATAACCACCAACATTGAAAGGATTCCACAAGTCCTTCCAACTAGTAGTGTCACTCAATATTATATTCAATTTCCTTCTCAATCTACTAATGTCAATATTCTTAATTCTATTCCACTAGTTATTAGTTATCCTCACCAACAAGATACCACACATCACAACAATATCAATGCTTCCAATATCTTCCAAGTACCCATTCAATGACCTACCTATACCCCTCCCTTAGGGAACCTAGGGGTATTGCACAATAATAATCTAGAGATGCAAAGTTTGATAAATGTGGTAAAATAGTTAGTTTCTAGAGTGGAAATGATTTAGCCTTCTAATTTAACTTACAACTATAAAGAGATGTGCAATCAACCCCTAGACCCTATTGTTGCTGCTAGACCTTATCCTAAGCATTTTTCCATGTTGGTTTTACCTGTATATAAGTAAATAAAAGATTCAATTAAGCATTTAATAGTATTTAGAACAACATGCCATGATATCATATATGATGACATGTTATTATTAAATATGTTTCCTAAGAGTATTTATGGAATGGCATTAGAGTGGAATTATCAGTTGCCCATCCATTATTTGAGGAATTTTATAGAAACAATTGAATTATTTATTCAACAATTTGATGTTTATATTGAAAAGAATGTGTCCATGAAATATGTTTATAATTTGAAGCAAGGCAAAGAGGAAAGGTTTTAGAATTTCTATCTTGTTGGAGGATTCTATTTGGACGCTTGAGATATAACTTACCTTGTCAAGATATGCTTGAGATATTTATTAGAAATTTGTAAGAACATCTATCTTATGCATTGGAGACAACTACTATCACATATTTTAATCCAAAAAATTGAGTTAGCAAGGAAAGTGGAAGACACTTATTAGAAGAGGACAAATTAAAGTGAAAGAAGATAAGACTACTAAGTCATAGTATAAAAATAAGCATGTGTTAGGTGATGGTGTAATGGATAGTATGCATGTTAATAGTATTTTGAATAACCTATTAAAGATAATACTTTAAAAACCTCCACAAATAAATTTCATACGATTTAACATACCTATGGAAGTGGTTCTAAAGTAGCTTTCAAAATTTAATATGATAGAGTCACCTCCCATAAGTTAACCTAATACTACAACTAATTGGTATAAGCTAGGTCAACTTTATGCATATCATAGAGTAAAAGGACACTAGATAAATTCTTTTAAGAAATTAAAACATGTAGTACAAGACTTAATCGATGCAAGATGTCTTGATATGGAAGGCTCTCAATCATCAAATAATCAAGATCCTACTCAGCAAGAGCAAGGACCCATAATTAATCAAAATATACCTAAGCAAGAACAATTGGCAGCTAATCAAGTATCTTATAAGATTGTGCCACCTCCCTATTATAATATGGTTGGTATGATCACAACAACTTCAGTACAACAAGTGTTGAGTCAACATTCTCAGTAGGAGATGAGTTACCCAACCAAGATATCTATCTTAGAAATCTTGTAAAATTCTCCTATTCATGGGAAAACCTTGCTAGAACTTCTAAAACAATAATTTGTTCTTGTAGATATTTTCCCTAGTGCCTTGGTCATTGTCATAAGCTCTCTTGGGATACATCATATCACCTTCTCGGATGACAATATTTATTCCTTATACCCACATAGATATTCTTCTCTCTACATCGACACATTCATTGGGGAAATTTTTATTAAGAGGGTTATGATTGATATTGGTTCTTCCCTTAATTTATACACATCAATTTCTCCAAAAGTTTTGATTAAAAGATAAATATTTAACTAAATATGATGTAATCATCAAATTATTCAACAATTAGTTTCAATAAGCTTACGACATTATATTCCTCCCCCTTAATATTGGACCCAAGATTTTAGATACATTGTTCTATGTGGTGTCTTGCCCTTCATTTTTTAATCTACTTATTGGACATCCTTGGATTCATGCAATGAAGGTTACCCCTTCTACTTTTCATCAACATTTGAAATTTGATTTTAAAAAGCAACTTGTCACTATTTTTGGTGATCCTCATCCATTTGAATATTGCTCACCATATGAACAAGCTCAATTTAGTTCATCAAGTTCCTCATCTCACATAACTAAACAATTTGAAATTTTCAATGTGTAAGAGGAAACATCAATCAATATATCAGCATAGGATCAAGTTAATCCTTCTCATCAAGAACCTCTTCAAGAATAATATCATCAATATTTAGAGTGGAGTGTTGAGGATTAGGGACCACCCTCTTCTTCTCTATTGGTCATAACCCCAAAGTAGTGTGCTAAATATAAGGTTTCTCTTGTAATGATATCTACTTTGATGGGTCTATCCCTTGCGCAACGCAGGTTGAGTCTTCTAGTTCTCAAGTGGACTTTGATTCTATGTCTTCCGAGGATCTTGAGCAACTAGGAGTGATTTCTACCCTACCTCATCTTGAGGATGAATCATCCATTCTCATTAAGGAGACCATAGATGTGAACATAGGTTTTGAGGAGAATCCTAGAATTCTTAAGATAGGTAAAGCCTTGTCCATGGATGAGTGGGAGTAGTTGACCAATTTGTTAAAATAGTATATTTTTTATTAGTCATATGCCGACATGTTAGGGCTTGATACCTCTCTTGTCATGAATCATTTGGTAGTTAAACATAGTGCTAAGCATGTTAAATAGAAACTTAGGAATAGGCATCCTAATATCATCCTCTTAGTCAAGGAGGAGCTCCAAAAACTCTTTGACATTATTTTTATAAAATTTATCTACTATTCTAATTGGATATCCAATATCGTTCCTGTAGCGAAGAAAGAAGGAACAATCAAAGTATATATCGAATTTTAGGACATTAACTTAGCATATCCTAAGGATGATTTTCCCCTATCCAACATAGATTAGATCATAGATTTCATTGACAATATGGAATGCTTTCACTCATGGATGGTTTCTCATGATACAATCAAACTATGATTTCCTCTAAAGATCAGGGTAAGACAATATTCACCACTCTATGGGGTACCTTTGTTAGAAATATATTATATTACATCATTTGGGTCATGTAAATGTACCTTCCTAGGTACGAAATTAGAACATTATATTACTTCAAGGGGAAGTTATATAGTTACTTCATGCAATGTAATAAATGCACAATTGTCAATATGCAATTTGTATATGTGTAAGTTATCCCTTGTACAAGTAGATAGAGTGTTGACCAAGGAATCTATCTTCCTATATAAAAAGGGTCTCATTGTAATAAGTAGGATATACAATCTTAGAGCATATTCGTAGGTAGTACCATAGTGCTATTTAGATCCCCATATATTGGTGACGTGTGCAATGTAGTCTAGTAGCTTTATTAATAGAGTACCCATTTCCTCCATAGCTACGTTGTATTCATTTTCATCATTTCTATTTATAGCCTATTTTATTCATATTGTAGATTTACTTTCTTTCATATCATTCTACATCTTGTGATTGCTATCTTCCATTGCACACTGCATCAAAAGCTAATAGTGGTATTAGAGAAATTGTAGATCTATCCATAGTATATCAATAGCAAACCACCATTATTATTGAGCTTGGGTTTTTTTTCAACTTGACACATTGCTAAAACAACCACTATTAAAAACTATCAGAAGAGCCTAGATGGTAGAATTATGAAGAGCCACAAGTGAGGACTAAAACAAATATCAGTTTGAGAAATACTAAGATTATGTTTGGTTAGAGTATTTCCATAGAGTTATAGGAAAACTCATAAATACTAGGACTCAACATTCATTGCACTAGAAAGACAAATAAAATAGTGAAGATCATTCAGGATATCTAGAATTTGTTAACTATTACCCAAATTTTATTTTGTTGCAAAAAAATTAATTCTTAGATGATTGGGACTCCTCCTACAACAGAAATCTAGGAGACTTCAAATTCATTGCTCGAAGGTCAGTGTAAATTCATAGTGCAGATATTAGTTCCTTGTGCAAGAAAAGAATATTGTGGAAGAATAATTCTGGAGAAGAGTCGTGGTGAATTTAGGAGATTGGAAATCTCCATTTCTATATTAAGAACTTCATATTAGAATAAAAGGCCGCAAAAGCCTTATTCTATAATAAAAGGCCATAGAAACCTTGATATAGAATAAAAGACCACAAAAGCCTTATTCTAGAAGAAAAGGCCATAAAATCCTTGATATAGAAGAAAAGGCCATAGAAGCCTTGATCTTGAATAAAATACCACAGAAGCCTTGATATTGAAGAAAAAGCCACAAAAGCCTTGATATTGAATAAAAGGCCATAGAATCCTTAATACTAAAAAAAAGGTCACAAAAGCCTTGATCCTAAAAAATACCACAAAAGCCTTTATCCTAAAAAATACTCTATAAGAGAATATCTAATTTAGAAGTAGATTAAGATTTCAATACTAGTACTTTGCTACAGGGAAAGAAGATTCGGTGAGTTAGGAAAATTTCTCTAAGAAATTTAGGAAGAGTATATTCTTCAGAATTAATCAAGCACTTGAATAAAAATTGAAGGTCAAGAGATCAAGAGAAGATCTAATTGAAGAAATTTTGGTCTTGGAAGAAGAATAAGGAATAAAAGAGTCCTACTCAAATCCAAAAACAATAGAATCAGAGATCTAGTAGAATATCTCACCATCAACACTTTGAGGATTAGAAGGTTGAAGAAAAAGTCTCAAGGAATACCAGAAGGAGATACAAGATCAAAGACCTTGGGGAGGTCTTAATGAGCATATAGTAAAACACTTGGAGAGCCTTACTGAAGCAATCATCAAAGGAGAACTCATTGAAAAAATTCACTATAGAACATATTGAAAGATTTAAGATAATTATCACCATCCGAAAACAAGACCAAAATAAGAAGAAGAATATGGCAAGGAGTGCCAAATATTAGAAGACCTTAAGACATTAAAAATCTTGAGAAGAAGATCATAATTGAAGTCAAAATTTGACAATAATACTTGAAGACAGAAGAAGCTTACCAAATCTAATATATTTGAATATTACCTCTCAATTTTTTTCTTCTATTTCTATTTTGTCTTTTGGATTTGCCCTTTGACCTTATTGTTGTTTTCATATTAAAATAGTAATATAGCATATAATAAGCTACAAATCACACTACTAAAAGAGGGTGGTTGTATCTGCTAGCCCACATCTTAGGTTAGAGTATGTGCATGCAATGGTAATTTAGATGTATACCTTGCCAATGGAGGAATATTTTTATCTAACACTAATATGGATATTGGGTTTCTACCTATGACAAGTTCTGCTTTAGCTACCATTGGGATTCCAATCCAATGGGTTGACAAATCCTCATGTCATAGGGATTTTTAGGCGTACTTGCAATATTTGCTTAAAATTCTCCCTTATAAGCATCATTTATATTTTACCAACATTAACAATTTGGAAAATCAATGGATCCTTAGGTTTTCTAATTTTCCTTAGCTTTGAATGATAGTGTGGCATTTATGAATGATTGAACTAAGGATTTTTGAAATACTAAGACAAGGGGTATCCTTATGTAGACCTATCCATCTTGAAAATTTATTAAAGATACTTACCTGACCCATATTCTATTTGATTAGATATTCTCTATGCAACTCATGCAAAAGAACTTTCCAATCCAACTGAGTCAGCAATTTACATGATTATCTATCTTGAAACTCGTAATCTATGTGTGAGATCTATTTGGTGCATTTTTTTTATAATTTTGCTCAATGAGAAAATTATACCATTGTTTTTTAAGCCAACGGATTTATTACATTTATATATAATCAAATTTATTTACATGTCACCTATTTGCATAAATTTTGGTGTGTCTTCCCATGCTAGTTGTGTCAGGCTTTGCCACATAATCAAAATCTAGAATGACCTGACCATGTAGTTCTAAAATTTTACTTTTTTCTCTTGTTAGTCATCTAGAAAAGGTGGCTTATTTTGTCAAAGAGTTGTTAAGTTACCTTCACAAAGGAATGATTTCTTAAGCATGTATATAATATAGCATTAGAACTTAGCAAAGGTAGTTTTCCTTTAGCATGTGACTCCTTCGCTATCTTTCCTATGTATTTTGGTCCTTGTGATAGATTGGCACATTGATATTAATGAGTTTTAAGGATCAAGAGAATTGTTTCCTTGGAATGAAGCATTAAAAATTCATATGACATTAATTTTTGTACTAACTTTTCTAGATTTTCTAGATATATTTGTTAAAACATGTGACTCGTTGAGCATTGAAATAGACTATAGATGGACTCTGGAATTTGTTGAGTTCTCATGTTTGAATGAACCACCACATTGGGACTAATCATAGAAAATTCATTCCCATCAATTCCTTCCTACCTTTTGATCAATTCTCTATCTCCATCTTGGGATGCTACAAAATATTCTTAGTCATATGGACATTTTGCTCTTTATACCTCTCTATGTGATAAGGACTACGATTTTCACCATGATTTGTACCTTCTTCCCTATGAAAGGAATCATCATGTGAGTTTGATAAACTATCCCCCAAATTACTCCATAAACTATTTTTATAATAATAATCCAGATAGCAATGGCAAATCCACCACTAACACTTCTGGGATCATTGAAATATTTGATAATTTGTGCAATAGTATTGGCATATATTTTAAAGCCCTCATTGTATGGACTAGTATTCTATCTAGGTGTAATACAATGGGAGTGGTCTCAATGTATTCTAAAATCTCTCGCTTGTTTCAAATCCTTCAAATCCCTCACTTGTTTCAAAATGTTGTATCCAAAATTACCTAGTAGCTTCAATTCCTTATGGGCTCATTACTTGATCCTCCTTTGGCATGGATAAAAAGCATCTTCTCTCTTTCTTGTTAATTGAAGGATAGCATAGCCTTTGGTAAAGTTGTTCCCTATACTAGTGTAATTGTGGAGCTTTTATTTTGTCTTGTTATTTAGATAGCTCTGACTCCTACTCTCTATTCTATCTTATTTAAGGATATGGTGTTGTTTTTAGCTTCATTAGATTAGTTTTTTGCTCAAGTTACTCCATTATTTTCTCTACTACTATCATACCTTTCATATATTAGATATAATATGGCAAGGGTTTATACCTTTACCCAATGAATTTATTAGTTAGACTATTTTTGGAAGGATCCTTAGTTATAATATGCCCTAGATCCATCACCAAGGCTATGAATTCTATTGATTCATGAGATACAATAGATCGGTACTAAGGTTGGTAAGCCAAAAAAGTATCACCCTTGTTATGACTATCAAATGTTGAATACCAAAAGTTATCTAGAGTTGTTAATCCCTTTAGTCCTTGATTTTAAGTGACAACATTTTTTTCTTCATAAACTTCACTAACTATCATTACTTGATCTTTTGAGACATGCAAAGGTTCTTCTTATTGACATCCATTTTTCCACTTTGCAATATCAAGTTTGTTTGTCAAGTTATCTATTGTAAATCTTAGATCTTGTAGTTCCTATGATTCTAAAGTGACCATGGGGGGTACAAGGCTTGTGGTTAATGAAGGGAAAGGCATAGCCAAAAAGGTATCTTGTGGTTATACCTAATAGATTTGAGGTATATTTGGAAAAATAATTTTGGGGTGAATTTTTCCAACTAAGATGAGTATATTTTTGGTCATGATAAAAACTTTAAAATTTTACAAGAACCTCATATCATTACATTGATATATTTAAAGCCTTAGGTCTAGGGTGAAGGCATGAAGATAATAGATGTAGTCTTGAGCATGTTATGACTTTATAACGATGAGGGATTTTTCTCCAGGTGCTTTTGAATCAGATATTAAAATTAGTAATACTCTCATGGGGATGCCTTTGAATAAATAAAAATTGAGTGAGTAGTCTGAATAAAAGTGGGGATATTTTAGTATTTGATCTTATTGCCATGCAATTCTAGATTTCATTCCCTAGTAAAGTCACCAATCTATCAAGTTCTTCAAAAGTGAAGTCACAAAGTAAATGTATTTTTTGATCTTAGAGAGCAAGACTTCACTAAGGTTCTACTCAATTAGTATTTGAATCTTGTAATAAGAAGTGGTATTCAAGTCCCACCCATGGTTCCTTGTGAGGAAAATCATATTTGTTTGGTTTCATCGAATGTGCCAAACAATATTGGTCATAAATCTTCCTAATGATGAAAATGTATCCTTCAACTATAACCATGATTGGATGACTCTGAATTGCTTCAAATTCAACCTTTAGAGGAGGACGATTCCTTTTTGTACTAAAGAAAAAAAAATGTCTAAGTCTAAAGACAAAAATATAAGGGTTACAGAGAGAGATAGGGATTAGAAGTTGATGGAAATGTGGCTAGGATCTAGTTAACAACAATGAAGTTTAGCATTAACTCCCTTGCATTTGACTAAAATAAAAACTTAACAAACAAACAACCATATAAAGTGTTCTTGTATATATTATTGGCTCAGATTATACTACTACCATTATAAGAAATTTGCAAGAAATAATCCAAACAACAATTCAAGCCTTAAATAGAATTATTTCTATGAAATATATTAACATAAATGAATAGCTATGTAAATGTCACATACACATTTTACCCTTAAAATATTTATCAATAGAGGCCAAATAATACCTTGTTTCATTAATTGCAAAACATAATTACGGAGTTTACTATAGGAAAATACTGGAGAGTGATGGCTTTTGAAGCCTCAATATTAATGTAAACTCACAAGATCAAATATGATGATAGCCACAATATAGTAAGATCAAAATAATAATGTAACCAAAATAATATGAGCCAACTAATATGTAAAATCAAGGCTTATAATATATCAAATAACATTCATTAATAAGCAATAATATGAATGTAATAGCGTGAATCATACATGTACAAAGCATGTAGCATAACTTACAATATTAGTTGCTCAATTGTATTCAATATTTATTAATCCTCTTTCTCTTACAAATGTATCATAAAACTCTCATACAATAAAAATATTTTCTATGCTCACTATATAGACTCTATAGACTATGTAGGTTATGTAAGTGATGTAGATGATACTCTCTATGGAGTAATATATAGTCATTGTAGGATGACTCTTTGGTTACTTGATTCTTTCTTTCCTTATGCCAAGTCTCATGACTCTTGGTTTCTCTACTTGACACTTGCATATACATGAATCTATCTTGTATGCACACTTGGACATGACTCTTCACATAACACTTCCTAATATAAGAACACATGTGCACACTTACATATGATACATTTGTACACATCTACACACATTACACTTGCACACATGACACTTGTGCATTTTTTGCACATTATTACATTACATAAAATATTTACTCACACTCTAATCTAGGATACAACACTAAGCTAATATGATGTACCATGATGGTACATTAGCATGTACCAAATAATATAACATTATCCAATAGAGAGTCCTCCCTTGCAATGAGGTAACCTTAGCTATTTATAAGATCATATCATTTTTTTTTCTTGATCATTACAATAAAATTCTTTTTTAGGCTTGACAAGGATAGGCACAATGTAGTCAACATACATGAAAGGTGTGGATATCATTTTTCTCTCTATTTTAACCATCTTAGCTAAATTGATGTGGTCAGTTCCTTTTTTTCTTCCATAGAATTGGCATCTTTGATTGGATTAGCCTTTAACAACTGTCTTGTTGCTACTTTGGCTTGTTACAACTACCAATTTAGCTCAACTATTTTGATTTGAGTGTTTGAGGAGTGGTCTATAGGTTGAGGGTTTTGAAACACATGATCCTCACTAAAGATAACATATCGAGAAGTCATTTATCCATTGCATGGGTTTAAAGGTGTTGTCTAAATCATCTGACTATTATAGGTGCTTGAGAGGTCAAGCCAAGAATTTTACAAAGCCTTGTTGATATCATTGCTTGAAAATCTTAGTTTTTTTATCTTTCGAACTCTTGCTCTCCTAGGTAGAGTTCATTAAATACTTTGGCTGAAATAATTGTTTGAATATCTCAAGCTCTTTATTTAATGATTTTTCTTTGCTAGACCAAACTTCGCGGATACTAGACTTTTTGAGTCTTGGTGCAACGTCAATGCTTCAAAATACTAAGATTGCTTGAAATTTATATTTCAACAGATACATCTAGACCTCTAACAATCTATCTATGCAAAAATGATAATCTCAAACATGTGTTTGGATTCTTGCCTTAACAAATTTTTAGCAAAAACCATAGTCCAACATTTATTGTAGGGATATGTATGTGGGAATTCCATTGACCCACAGTTATTCCTATGTTTTAACCATTCAAACCAATATTTTTATCCTTATTTATGTATTGTAGTTTTTCAAATTATTTTCAAATTGACTTATATACTATTGTATAAAACTTAAAGTACAAGGAAAATCCTTTAAAATACTTTTCTGTTATGTTTCCTTATAAACTCAAAAGTGCAAGGAATAATTTTAGTACTACTTTATTTTTTATGGTTGTACCAAAAATCCTAAATTGTAAGGGGTGACCTTCATGCTCCTCTATTTTTTATGTTATCCTCAAAATCATAAAGTGTAGAGGAAAACCTCTATATTAGTTACTTTTTTAATTATAGGAATATGGTTTTCTACTATTTTAAGATAATAGAAATGATTTACTTGGGTTAGACTCAAAATTTCCACCTAGTCCACTTTGAAAATTGATTTTGGTTCTTCTTGTGTAAATTTAAGTTCTTTTTAATTCAAGTTGCATGTTGCAATTGATTATCTAGTGCATTCTTCTTGGTTTCTTCTATTTTTTGTTCCAAACAAATTGTGATAGCCTTTGTCATTTAATGAGAAAAAAAGGTTTTATTTTACCATAATTTTAGGAATGGAAAATTATTGATCTAACGTATCTTTTACTAAAGTTGATCCTCATGTGTCAACTATGGGTTTATCCCATGACTAAAAGCTTTTCTCTCTTTAAATTACTTTTCATTGTGTAACCTCATTCAATGTGTTTGGTATTAGAAAATATGTGATATTAAAATGTAATGATTTTATTTAATGAGACAAAAAGGTTTTCCTTTACCACATTTGTAGGAATGGAAAATTTTGATCTAATGTATCTTTTACTAAAGTTGATCCTTGTGTGTCAACTATGGGTTTATCCCATGACTAAAAGCTTTTCTCTCTTTAAATTATTTTTCATCGTATAACCTCTTTCCATGTGTTTGGTATTATAGAATATGTGATATTACAATGTAATGTTTTTATAACGACACATAATCACAATAGTTTTTTGCAAAGGTTTTGAGGTATACATAGTTAAACATTCAAGTATACATAGCTAAATTCTACTCAAACATCACAAATATTTTTGGAGACTTCCTTTTCAATGTATAAAACTTTAAAAAGCTTAAAATATACTAAAACTCTTTCAAAAACTTTTAACTTTATGTAAAAGTTTTCTAATAATCATTTTAAATAGAAGTTATACCCACTTACAAATCATGATTATCATCCATTACATTATTCCTAAATTTTAAACAAACAAATTTATAAGATTTTTTTTTTTTAATTAAATAATTAAATTTAGATAAACTTTCTTTAATCTATTTTTAACTCTAACAAAAATTAACTAAATATACATTTTGACTTATTCTATGAATCTTCTTTTAAGAAATTGATGATTTCATCGGCCATAGTTATTTATTGGAGGGATAAAAATTACTATAAATTATTAATTTTTTAATAAAATAAAAATACTTTCAATTAATAAAATATCTCAACTTTTCTTTATTAATACTCATAATTTTTTATTTGATTTTATTTTTAGTCTGGTATTATCGTTGAAGAGTCATTTACATCTAGAACCATAAGACTCAAGACTAGTCAATACCAATAAAAATCAAAGATACTATTACTTGAAAAGCACCGAAGATAAGAACAATCCATTATGGGTGGAGATAAGACGCGAACAGTAAGCTCAAGCAAGTGGGAGAGATTGATTTTTATTGTATGTCTTATTTGTGTTTTGAATCCACCAATAGAATACATTCAGAACAAGAAAAAACTTGAATACTTTTAAGTCCTACTACCAGGTCTGTCACGCCATTAGCGCTTATTGGGCAGAGTTCACAAATTTCTTCGCATATCTCCATTTCTGTCACTTCACAATAGCTGTCGCACAGATGATTGTATTTCCAAAGGGACGAAATAGAGACGTCAGAGTGCCCACCAATTACCGTGTCCCTGACTTCTTGAAAGAGAAGCGTATGCACCCTTTTAAATTTCCAGTCAAAACTGACCCATGCAAGAAGATAACACGCATTAGACTCCTTTAAAATCCGGAGGGTTATCGTCGAGAGTATATTGCTTGCATGACGCCCCATTACGAGCGTAAGAATGAGGAAATCGTTTTTGACTTTTCTTGTCCTCTGCAACAAATTGTCGTGTTCATTGTACTAATAACATATGCAAAGAACATTATATGAGTGGATATCAATGAAAGGTGCTATCTGCTATGCGATAAATATAGAGCTAGATTTTCGTTGAGTTTTCCAACTATCATTTAATTTTGAATCGTAGTCGAACTTAAGGTCAAATAAAACTTGTAACATTTAAGATTAGATTGTGAATCATGGTGG